>DWNA01002480.1:0-11659 GCA_018249835.1 Heliconius besckei
ATATCTTCAATGATTTTAGTTTATTTTAGGTACAGTAATTAAAAACGAACTGATGCTAGTTGTATATATACTATATACAATTTACTATATACAATTTCAGTAGCATATTAGAGAATCAATCTTAATTATTAATCAAAAGGATAAAGACATAAATAGTAGGAAAAATTAATCTGAAATTAAATTATTTCGTATATTCAACAAATATAGGAAAAAGAAAATCGAAAAATAACCCGTAGTAGAAACATAGGGTCACGAGACTTAAGTTAAGCTTTGCATCTGTTGAGTGATTATTAAAGTAGAGAACTTTATCTTTCACTTTTAATAAATCGAACAAAAACAAAAAATATGATGAATTAAATATGTGTACGCTGCTATCAGTACAAGAGGTGCTGGTTGTCAAAAACCAGAGCTTTGCTTGTTTAGGACAAACAGTACCAACACTCACACAAATACAAAACTCAGCTTAGACTTCGCGGAATGTAGGTATATTTAAGTAAATTTTACACAAAAAGTTGACGAAGAAAAATGTAAAATATTTATTTATTATTCATTCATTGCGCTTTGATTATTACTTTACGATAATGATTGAGGTCATCATTGAGAACGAAATATCATTATTTGTATTCTTAAACAGTCAATATTAACACGAAATATCTAAATAGTACAAAATGTGTTATCAGCGATAAAACAGTCACGCAATGGATTTAATTTATCATTAATGATAAATTCAGCCGGATTACGACTCGTTAACGACGATTAATTGTTATGTTATTAAATATATTTTCGTTCTGCCCTTGTGATTTTGTATCTCTCTTATTTTTAATTTGATAATAATGCATTCAAATAGTATTTTGTTAGCGTCACGCTGTATCCTGCACACACCAGGGAGACCTAAAGTTAAGACACTCTGCTCTCCGCTTTCCGAATTTTGGAGGAGGAGTAGCGGAACTCAACGCCGCGCTTTGCCTTGACACCAGAGCGAAGAAAGCAAAATTTCATTCTCTGGAGTGGGGAGTGGGGAACCCCCAACCTGTCGCAGTTACATTTACACGCTTGTGCTCCTGCGCCATGACTGGCCTCAATTTGTTGTCTCTCCTTTTTCTAATCTGCTTATTATGAATTCAAATAGTAATTTAGCTTTCGACTAACTAATTCAAGTAGCATTGCATTTATTTTCAGCGTAACAACTTAATTTTAAAAAATACCCTAAGCGTGCAAGATGAGTTTAATAATCTAGAAAATAAGGCAAATGAAATCAACGTTTAATTATTTCATTACTTCTTTAAATTACATTAGACTAGTTGTTTTAAGATATTATTAGTAAATATAAATAGGTATAACAAAGGTGATTATTAATCTTATCAAGCATCACAATTACAATAGCAGTAGCTGATAATAAAAAAAATGAGTAATAATATACTTTGTATATAATTGATTCGTATAATAAAAAAAGTATTATTATTTTTAATTGAAAATATATTTTATCTAAACAAATGTATCTATCTAGACTTATTTATAGTTAGAATAAATTTAAAGTTATTTTATTTTTTAAGAAATAATTACGGTTACAACTATTATAACAAAAAATACAATTATGATACAACACTTATGATAAATATGCATTTAATTAAAATTTATAATATAAAACTCTAATTCCAATTATTTATTAAATTTTATAGACGCACGTTACGTTTGTGTATAGGTGGGTACTACACATTTAATATCGCCTTAACGACTTGAATGAGCAATGTTATGTTTTACAAAATAAATATCTTGACTATTGTAACTTTATCAAATGTAACTATTTTTATATGATATTAATTAAAATTGTCTCTCGGTATTAAGTCGAAATTATAATCAATAAGACGAAGTAAGAAGCATTTCTACAGAAATTGACAATTATAAATTATTTAACATAAAGCACTTTCAGTTAAATACAATAATAGTAAAAACACTAACACTTTGTTCACAACAAAAACAAAATAAAGAGAAACAAACTTGTTGTAGTTATCGCGACACGAATGTTAGGGCCGACTGACGGATTGACCTCAAGCGTTTGGCCTTTGTCACCGCTAATCAACATTATTGGTTAATAGGTGCCGTTTATTCTGATCTTATTCACTTAGAATAAGTTTTTGTTTTTATATAATTGTTTTAAATCCGTTTTGACTTGTACACAAGTCAGTTGGTTCATATTAGCCTGATTATTTAAGTTACACATAAGTATTTACTTGTAGATATTTTTTATTTTAAAGTTAAAAAAATCTAAATAAATCTAAAATTGAAATTCACTGCAAAAAATAAAGTAAACAAAATTCTTCATTTAATATAATATAATAAAATTAAAAAAATTGGAAAAAAATTGCAGTCTTTAACGGCAGAATTTAAAAAGCTGACATCGTCACCCATAACGTCCTCTATTTGAAGTACTATAAGGCTAAATCTACTTAATGGGAAAAAATCTAAAAATAAAAAAATTAAAAACCATTAATAATCATAGCGTATACTATTTAATATTTATTGATTAATTAAGTATAAAATCTACATATGTACTAATTTAAGACTAAAAACTACTACTAATTTTCACTCATACCTACATAATATTTATATAATTTTAATGTAATCTGATAATAAAATAATATATTCGTCATTGTTTCATTGTTCCATACAAAATAATTTACGTAATTTCCTAATAAATATAATCGCCAGGTCTAATTATTGTTATTTGAAATAATTTTAACATAAAATTTATTACTATTTAAATTAAGTTGTCGCTATGCTGTATTGTCAGTTTCAATTCGTTGTTTTCTATTTGTGAAATATTTTTCCAAGCCCCACGATATGGCAGTAAGATATGTGAAAATGTTGAGACAATGCAATATAACAGATGGTGAAGAACTGCCTTTTATCCAACCTGAAAAACATATTTATTAAAAACATATATATTATTGTTAAATGATAAAAAACATACATTTACGAAGTGTTTCGTGGAGTGCTCCTCCCTCTGCCCATTTTAGATATGGGCATTGGAGCTCTTTTTATGAGAACCGAACCGAAAATTATATAGGTAATTAAAACATCAACTGTTTTATAATATTTTTGGTTCGAGACAAAATAATAGGATTTTATTTAATTTTGCACTTTGGTAAAGAAACGTGAAATATTTTTATTTATTTACCCACATAACAAGGCTCTCAAATTAAATTTAATAGAAGCAGCCTATATACTCAAAATTATGTTATAAAATTAACAAGTAATATTTTAAAACCATAGCTTTATCTTATTTAAATATCTTTTGTATTATCTTTCGTTATTTCTTTATTTTTGATTCTTGTTCTTTACTGTTGGTTAACAGATTTTATCTAGATTTAAAATAAAAACCAAATAACAAATTTTTAGCATGCAAAAAATTAAAAATCAACCTACCGACTACTGGACCCAAAGTAAGATAAACGATTCCAGCTGTTAATAATTGTATTCCAGTCGCCCCTGGTAATTTTTCTAATGGGACATATGTAGGGATTACCAATGCCATGAAAACAGTTCGAAGCCCTTTGCCAAATCCTATAATAACAGCTACGACCATTACTACACTATAATCCTGGCAATGAGCTAGTACTGGAAAAAGAAGGTTCAGAATTAATGAACAGTTACTTTTTTATTTTTTAAAATTTAGGAGTAGAAAATCGTGGAGCAGAAGTACAAGCAGTAGTGCAAGTAAATGTAACAGGTTATGGTTTCGTTATGCTAACGGGATAAACTGCAGCTATGAGTTCCGCGTTAACACGCAATGCCTGCAAACGTGAGAGATGGAGGAGGATGGAGTGTCTTAATATTAGGTTCCCTCTCCCTACCCTATTATTTTCAGAATACAATATAATGCTAAAAAATGAATGATATAATTACCTACTCTTCCCGCAGACATTGAAAGTACACCAAATAGAAAGAAAGTGTTATTGTCCCATCCAATTTTTCCAGCCACAAAAGGAACGCAAAATCTCATACTAATATCAACTGCCGCTAAGACAGACATGAAAAATGCCACTTGTGGTTTACTCATACCAAAGTCACCGAGGATAAATGGCGTCAATATGGAAAAGTTTAATTCGTTGAAACTCGCTAATGTTACACCTAACATTAGATTGATAAAAGTCAAATCTTTTAGAAGATCCAAATCAAAAAACATTGCGACTTTTTGGAAAAAAGTAAATTCTTCTTCTTCATCATCGTCGTCGTCTTGTTCCTTGTTAAGTCCATTTTTTTCTTCGGAAACATTATTGTCTGAAGGTTTGCTGACTAATATCTTAAAGTGACTTGTTTTATTATCATCATTTTCTTTTAAATATTCTTCTAATTTTAACGAAGCCTGCTTAAGAACTTCACTTTCGTAATTAAAATTATTTGATTTTCGTCTATGCCGTGTACGATATGACTGATTGCTATGATTGTCTTTTAAATATTTACGCTCATCAACTTCTTCCTGATTTTTAAGCGACATATTGCTATGATTATCTTTATGATATTTTTCATCATATTGTACATCCATCTTAAATGATTTTAAGCTTTTGGTGCCCGCTAATTGCCTTTCTGCTTTATCTGCGATGTATTTAGCTTTTTCTGGATCAATTTTCTCTATTACAGCTTTTTCGTCAGCTTTTAAATCTTGTGGGGCCTTAAGTGTTGGACAATCCTCTATTTCTGATTCAGGAATTTGAGTATTCAGAGTTATTGATGTCTTACGTTTAGGCTTGTTTGTTGGTTTTAATTCCCGATCTTGATTAAGGCTCCCTAAATTAGCATAAGAATTCTTCTTTGATTCATTTAAGTAAAGTGTGGATGATTTTCTCGAACGATTTTCCAATAAATTTGTCATCGATGGCTTTTTAGAGTTAAGTTGGGAAGTTTTAGCAGAAGCATCTCTCGATGATACTCTACTTTTCGATTGCCTTGATTGACTAAAATAACCATCATTCGATTTTATCATCATAGGTATCCCAGGATCTGTTATTTCATACCCAGGCGTAACAGGATCGTCTTCATTATATAGATATTGACTTGAAAAAACACTAAGATTTTTTATTTTAGAAACTTGATTAAAATAACCGTTGGTTTCGTTACTTTTTTCACTATCATTATTGTTCTTTGTATTTGATGATAATAGTTTTTCTTTGTCTTCATCTTTTACGTTAGATGTTTTTGAATGCCACTCTACTGGATGTAGTAATAAAGCACACGCTAAAGAATGCAGACCAAAACCGCTTATGATGAGAATTGCTCCCGTTTCTCCGTAGTAAGCGAACAGTATAGTTATTATATGAGGCCAAACAATTGGTCCAAGTCCTGTAGTTGTCCATGATAAACCAGTAGCTAACCTTCGCCGATTTTTCCAATATGTATTTAATGCCAAAGCATTTGCAGAGGCGTTAATACCAGCACCGGCACCTTAAAGATAATATATAATTACTAAATTGATACAAATAATTTGAGTTAGTTACATTATGAATTTGTATAATATTTATTTGTAAAAAAAAAACTTGTGAGTATTTTTTATGTTTTTTTTTAATAATATTTGATGAAATTTAAATCCCCTAAAAATATTGACGTAGTAATTTATGATTATACAAGTAGTAATTAATGGTAGCTGTTTATTAACTTACCGTAAAGTATTGAAAAAGATATTAGGAAAGTCACAAAATTATAGGAGAACGTTGTGAAAATAAGTGAAATAATGATCACTATTATTCCCACAAGAGACACTTGACGATAGCTGAAGATTTTAAAAAGTGGTCCATTAGCCAATCCTGAAAAATACAATACACCATATTTTTTATAAGATTCACTTAAAGGCGATATTTTTATAGAGTAAAATGTGCTTTTACAAGTATGAATTGATTAAAAAAGTAAAATAATGAAATTAAATACAAATATTTGTGTTATTTAACATTCCTTTCTATTAAGTTTTTGCACATAAAATTAGATTTTTTTTAGTTTCAATATATCTTTTAGTATCTTTTTCTCTACCACACCTTTTTTGTGGATCTTTTTTGGGCTTTTTTATGATTTTTTAAATTATTTCATCTATCTCTTATGGTTTAGCTTGAGGTTGCAATATTGTTTGCAATGTACTAAACACTATTTTTTGGCATTACCTTACTTATATACATATTGATATCTTTATTCTCCGTAATAATTTTGTCTATTAGTATTATTTAGCTCAATTATAATCGTTATTTGTTTTTAATTTGTGTCATAGAGACAATTATTCGGGTCACATATATATATAACAGGAACTATTTGATAATTTGTAAATGTTTATTATCTATTGAGCAACGTTATGTTCATTTCATACCTATCTAATATATTTCCGTTGACTCTACCTTGATAAATATACAAAAAAAATACAAAGGTTATCGCTAACTTTAATAATAAAAAGTCTTCAGTCGGAAATAAACAAAAAATATGAGACAATTAGAATATTTAATAAGGTTGTGTTTCAAGATAAATTATTGTTTTAATTTCTTGTTTTTACGACTAGGTTTTTACGTCATAGAGACGAGACGCTTAAAATATAGCGATTGGCCTTACTAATATATGTCTGGTAAATAATTATCAGCGTGTTAAGTTCGGGGTAAAGCGTGAAGCGGGAGCTGATAAATAAGTAATTGCTGTCATTAAAACATTGAAAGGCCGGTATGGTATCAAAAAGTTACCATGCAAGGCGCGTCACGCACCGACGCAAGAGGTCATCGCTGAGTTCATATTGATGATGGTAGTCACTTCTGAGCTGCTGATCCCAAGACGCGTCAGTTTATCTCGGAACAAGAGCCCAAATTGTTGAAGCATTGGCAATGTTGATAGCTGAAAAAATCTTTCTATGATCAGCAAATATAATTATGATATATATTGAGGCCAGTCTTGGTGCAGAGGAACGAGAGTGAGACTGTAAACGTGTCGGGTTGTGGAGAAAATTAAATATTTTATATTTTCATTACCTCGCTCTGGTAATAAGGCAAAGCGCAGCGTTGGGTTCTGTCACTCAACACACAATGCCTCCAGAATTTAGCGGAAAGTGGGGATTTGGGGAATGAAAGTAGCTGAACTTGAGCGTTGTCTTAACACTAGGTTTCTAGTTTTCTCTGTCTACCCTGCTATGTGTGGGAATATGTTCTTTATTTTACAAAAAAATACTATACGATTTTTCAGGCGAAATCTATCTATATATTTTATTTTATGGTTCAGTCACGCGGCAATCTATAAAGTCGTATTATCTATAACTTGTCTATTTATAGACATTAGGTAAATTGACAGCAAGATATTATAGATATTGTTATAATTTATTATATACAATTCTATGTTACTACATAATATATTATAATTTTCAGGAAGGACATCGCATAATAAACTTCACTACTGTGGCAAAAGGAGATGAAAGAACATTTAATATAATTTATTATGAGTTTTAAAAGGTAATTTAATTGTATTAATTTTACTGTTTGAATTATAATGTTTTTATATATATTTTATTTTATATAATATTTTATTAACTTTTTTAGTTTGAATCTGAAACTGTGTATATACATACCCATATATGCCCATACAGGCCCATATATGTTTATAAGTTACCAGGTTTACCTACAGAGTTTTGTTTCTTTAAATTTAGATAATTTTTGGTTTATAACAATTATTGAAATGATTATTATAAAACAATATGCTACCTCCCTTACAACTATCTAAAAATTCTAAAATTATATATTTTGTCGATACAGGCTTAACAGGTAATAACAGTTTCTATATCAAGAAAGTAAATAAAATTTGAAGGACTGGTGATTAATTAATGATTAATCATATATTTTTAATCTATATTTCTATACTAATCTATCAAAGCTAAAGTGAAGTTGCTAGTTGCTAGCTAAAGTGAAGGAATGAAGTTCTGGTTAAAATTAAATAGAAACTTTTTAGTTTCATTCTTGGATTCCATTCCATTCCATCCACTGTAATTGACCGTTCTTTGGTCAGCTCTACACGGGACATCGGATTTTTAATTTTCAATTTTAATTATATATTAAACTACACTGGGACAAAAGCGAAAACCGGGACGACATACTTAGAATGTCGTACATAACTTTTACTTGTTTTCATTTGACCAAGGGAGCAAAGCTGCGTATAAAAGCTAATGAAATATATAAAATTGATATCTATATTATTAAAATATTAAAGAAAAATTATATATAAAATTATTAATGAATAAATTGAAATAAAATAATTTCAAACTTTCAAACATGTATCAAGGGACGGAAAGCTATACAAGTAATAATATTACTATAATTATTGATTCTGATTTTTTTACATGATATACGGAGCAAAAATAATTTATGATATATATATTTATACTACTTACTATTTATTTTTACTTATTATTTTATACTTACATTAGAGAAACCAGCAGCGAAAATTATCATCCAACCCCATCCACCATCAGGAGGGATGAAATCTCCATCTTTCTTCACTTTTGATTTCATTTGGTTCGCTTTCACCATTTTCTGTAAATTACATGTAAATTGAACTATATTATGTTATCGTAAAAAATATTATCAGGTTTCAAATTAAAACTAAAACGTAGCGGACCGTCACTTCTACACGCATGAACGTAGCGATTTGAAATGATAAATATTGGGTGCACGCGTTTAATAAATGGGATAAATATTTTAGATAAAATAATTAATAAGTAAGTAAATCTAAATCTTAGTATACTCAAGTAGAAATAGTAGAGACAGTTCTGGGTTCAATTCCCACTCGAGGTAATGAAATATTTAATAATTTCATTTCGTCGTTCCGGTGTCGAGGCAAAGCGCGGCGCCGAGTTCCGCCACTTAATTTGAAATGCTTCCATAATTCGGCGGAAAGTGAGAATCGAAGTGTCTTAACACTGGGCTCCCTCTGTCTTCCTTCCTGCATGAAGAAAAAGAACTTTAGTGGCATAGAAAATCCTCATCTTGGCGACATCCGTACAGAGTACAGTCCAACAGTAAAATCTTGTTTTTTCCTATGTTGTACCAAAAATTAAAATACTGTTATGTATAGTTATTGTGTATACAATTATAGTATTTTTTATATATCCTACCTATTTACTGCAAACTCTAATCTTAATGGCAGTATTACTACCTGATAAATTGATAAATAATAAGTCAACTAACGTTTGCCGGCGATCTGGACGAACGCAAATAAAAAATATGAATGTAATTTAAAACTAAAAAAATAATAAAATGTGGTGTCGTGGGACACCAGGTAGGAACGAAGTTCCTTCGGCTAATGTAGAATCGACACAAATTGCAAAAAAAGTCGTGCTCAATTTTATGTAGGTTTTCTTGATTTTTCTCTTAAATTTTGCTGATTAGTTTTTATTTAAGTACAAGAAAGTATTTAGGAAATTTAGTATTTTAGGAAATAATTTATTACTTATAATAAAAAAAACAATAATAACACACAATCATGCAAAAAAATGATGAGAGAACGAAAAGGAAGAGGGAGAAAGAGAAAGGTATTATACACTACTTGTCTGTGTATGCGGCTGTCGCGCCTGCGCACGTCTCATTTAACGGTTTTATTCTTCGCATTTTTCTTACGGTTTTACTATCACATTTTCTTCAGTTCGGTCATGCAGCGATCCCTATCCCTTCCAAGGAACTTCGTTCCAATAATATGTGTCATAATAAAACAAAATGGCGAAAGAAGAAATAAGAACAAGAACCATCCTTGTTTAAATATGTTTTGCAAGATAGATAGATAACCTTGTTACAAATTAAGAACACCTTCAGTCTTCATTTACCATAAAATTAGAACGACCCACCCCATCAAGGAAGCTTTCAATACAAATTTATCTAAGCTTAAGGGTGTTATTTATATCGTGTTTTTTTTTAATTGAAATTATATTATATTTTAGAAAATATTTATAAAATTATATTTATAAAATGTAAAAAAAATGACAATTCTCTAATTATTGAAGTCCGTCGCTAACAGAAAAACAATTGAATAGATACCTTTTCCATCAAATAATCAACTTGTCACAAGAAGCATTTTAATGAGCGAGTGCTTCATCAGTCAACGAGTGCGTGATGTCTCAACAACCCTACAAACTACATAGATAAAGTAAAGAGTGAACCAATGTTCTATTTATTAGCCACGTGCCAGGTGTACCAATTTTGTATTATTTGTTATTTATTTATCAATAATAAGTTATAAATATGTTTGGTACAATTTAATAAAGCTGCTTGCGTAAGGCCAGTCGTGACGCAGGGGCACTAGTGTGTAGATGTGAAAAGGAGAGGTCGTGGGTTCGATTCCCACTCGAGAAAATGAAGTGTTGAATATTTTCATTTCCTCGCTCTAGTAACGAGGCAAAGTTCCGCCACTCAATACGCAATGCCTTTAAAATTCAGTGGCAACGGAATTGAAGTGTCTTATTGGGAACGGATTGACTTATGTTCTCAAAGTCCCTCTCCTTTACCTTTCTATATACGGGATACAACAAAAAAATTACAAAATAACGTCAATTTTCCCATATTATACGATCACACTCAGAATGGTCCTATATAGCGCCACAATCGCTTTATTTTTTCTGTTTATCTCTTTTCCCACCAAATTATTTGTTTGTAGATATCTATAAGTAAACAATAATTTCTTATGATTATTTATACTACTTCAATATAAATGGATTCTCTCGTGAATTACCAACTCTGGTTTTCAGTCGCGTCTATGCGTTTAAAAATATACGTACAGAATAACATTTTCAAATGGTACATAATTTATTAATTTCTTTAGAAGTATGAATTTTTAAAATAGGAAATCCAAAGTATAACTATTTAAATATAATAGATACCCTATATATGCATATATGTAATTTTATACAAGTATATATTTTCGTAAAATGGGTACAAAGTTTTTGCTTTCACTGTTGCTGGGGTTGGGGGGCTGGGACAAAGTTAGTTGCATCTATATAACTATATATGTGTTAAAGTCTATTTTAATAGATTCAACCATTAATTTAATTTAGTAATAGCACCAGAACACCGAATCATACAGTAGATTACAATACACCTATCCCCCGATTTACACGGTACGGTTCCGGTTTTTTTACACGTTTTCGCTTTTACACGGTTTTCCAAATAAGTTTTTTTTTGTTTTTATCGCACTCTATTTAATGATTTAATTTTCCATATTCGTAAATTTCAAGTGAGTGCATAATTTAGATTATTATAAATTAACGGCTGTGATTAAAGTAAACTTTAGAGGGAAAAATGCGAGAAATTTTGGAAAGAAATTATGGCAGTTTAGGTTTAATTAAAATAAAAAAATTAAAACATTTTAATTTGAATAAAAATTAATTATTAAACTTTTGTTTAACAGTCTAGTTATGGTGAATTAAAACCCCTGGTTTGTGGTGTACACCTAAAAATATTGAATTTTTTTTTTTTTTTTTTTCCGGACTTGAATTTAATGCTGTTAGCCTTACTGGCCTTTACAGCGACACCGGGGGGGTAGGGAAGAGGGTACTCTGTCCCTGAAAGATATGCAGGCACTGTGTGGCTGCCTGTGGAAAAATATTGAAAAAAACACAACTGTTAAATAGCAAAATTATGCATTTTCTGCAAGCTTATCGATT
>DWNA01002481.1:0-11658 GCA_018249835.1 Heliconius besckei
ACACGCAACAAAAACACATTCAATATCAACAGCATTTGTTAAAATATGTGCTCCTTTTTTTAATGAATACTACTAAGAAATATAAAAGAAATAATTTATACGATATATTTTTCATATTATAACATTTGAAGTGCAAAAATTTGGAGATCTTATAAAAAAAACCAGTAAAATGTCAAGCAGTCTAATTTAGTAAATTACATTTGACAAAAACCATAACCGTTAATAAACTTCGACATGAATATAGGATATATTTAGAGCGCTTTTTTTGTTTAATACCAGAAAGATCTTGACCTCATAAAATTTAAATATCCTACTAAACGGCCTCAAAATTGTCGATAATTAAGAGCATGCATACAAGTATAATATATAATGATTACTCCTTGCAAGCGTTTCAAAAGCAACTTTAAAACATAATACTTATTATATTTATTTAAGCTTACATATATATATTGAATATATATTTTTTTAATAGAAAATAAATATCGTTCGATTTATTTTAAAATACAAATGTTTCATTAAGCAACTGGCTTTTTACATGCTTAATATTAATAAGATTTCTGAGCGAGTACTCGTATAAGCTAATAATATTTATAATAATGTGAAATCTCCAAGTGTTGGAAATTATATCAGCTAGTGTTTCTTATTTTAAGGAAATTGCTTCACGCTCTACTTTTTTAATAAGATATTATATATACCATTCACCGACAACTAGACATCAATGATCGATTTTTTTTATTTCCAAAAAAAAAAACAATAATAAAAATTATTTTTTTTAGATTGTGAATAACTACTATATATACTTCCTGATGACATTTAGCACAATATATTTTATTCCCGCCATTTTATTTAAAGATGGCGAATTGAAACGTATGTACAAACTACATAGAGCGAAAATATCTGCATTTCTTAAGCTAAATTGTTAAGAGGTCAATTACGTGTTGTAAGTTTTGTTTATTACTTTTTAGCAGGGCAAATTATTAGATTGATATTTTCTAACGTAACTTCTTTATAATAATTATTAATCTTGATTGATTATTCTAAATAACATAATATTAATTTTCAAGCAAATAGAGTCGTAACTTTCCTATAATGATTTAAGCTTAAAAACACTAACATTTGATGATTCATTTAAAATGATGGTAGAGAGATAAAAATACCAAAATTAACATACACATAAAACATTTTGCAAGTAAACATTTACTGCCTTTGTTATTAGTGAGGTGATGTGTTGTAAACATATAGGAAACAACATTTTAATAATTCACGTTACGAGATCGCCGATTTCAGATCTTAGTTAGCTAAAGAAAGAGAATGGAAAGTCTTTACACTCCCTCTGCCTATCCTGCTATGTGCGGGATTCGGCGTGAATGTAAATCAAAACCTTAAGTGAATTTTGTAATTTGCATTAGTTACAGGTCCAATGCTTACTCAGGGGAATACATGATTTTTATTTCCTCGCTCTAGTTACAAGCCAAAAGCCGGCGTTAAGTACCGGCGACTCAACAAACGATGACCCGAACTATGGGCGGAAAGTGGAGAGCTGTAATCCTTAACACTAGGTCCAATCTGCATACGCTATACAGGAAGCAGCCTGAAGCCTTAAATTGTATTGACATGTCTTATCTGTCAAAAATAAATGTCTTAAAATGTCACGACCTGATTCCCCATTTACTTCTGAGTATAAAAAAACAGTGACCAAAATAAACTGATTCATGCAACAGATCTGTTTGTTTGGATCATGGCAGACTTTGAGGAATTTTGCAAAAATGAATCACGATTGAAGAAGATCTGTACATATCATCATATAAGACAATAATCAATTAAAATATATGAATGTTATTGAAACATTAACAGTAGGTAAGTTACGCAAATTAATTTTGGCAATGTCTACGTGTTAATTTTATTAAAAAGATATACATAAATTATATACAATGACATGGTTACCACATTCATTAAAATCATAGTCACATTCGACCGACCGTATGCTACTTTATATGCAGAGGTACTCCAAATACAAATAATATAGCCAAGTTACGTATACATATGTACAGTACAGACAGATTTAAATAGTTAATACATATATTAAAAGATTTAACTTCAAATGTCAGTTTAGAACGAAGCAGTATGGTTCATTGGGCTCTAGCACAGTTAACCGAACGTGCCACAAGAACTCACCCGACTTCATGAATTACAAATCAAACTATTTGGACCGTGACCGACCGTCGTGTATGTACGTGGATTAAATGTTATACAAAAATCTCATAACGTAATACGTATGAAATGATGAAATTTGTGCTAAGCAAGAGTAAAGTACGCGATATCCGTATGTATCATATTTTTCTACAGGATGCACTCATAATTCCGGTGCATCGCGTGAATGGAACAGGAAATCGACATTGGTTCGATGTACCAACTAATTAAATAAGAATTCACAAACGTTTTCTTTTCTATATACAATTACGTAGATATATTTTGCGTTTCATTCATCCTCAAATTTGATTACCTTTCCTCATCAGGGCTTATAAACATTAAAAGATTTTCACACTTTACTTTAGAGTAGGTATGGAATGATAGAAAAATGCACTTTTGTCTTATAGAAGAAGAACGCTAGCTAAAAATAATTTTATATAACTGCGCGACGTCGATACGTTTATTTTTCTCGGGCAGGTGACGTCTGCGCACGCGCACGCTAAAAGTGTTACTGAATAGGTCGAGCCGATAGACACGAGCACGACACGATATCCACACGGCGTTGCCGGTATTTCTATCGAGTTGCATGCGTATCGAATGTGCCCGCAAACAAAAAGAAATTGTTTATGATTTACTGTCGCAGTTGGCACACTTCGAGCACCGTCTTCCGTCTTTCGTCACAAGTTTTTCCTTTAGTGATGCTCTTTTTTGAATCTTATTTATATGTGTGATGTAAATGAAGAGATAGAAAACGGTTGGAAACGTTTCAATTGAGCAGAATTATTAAATAAGAATTAAGTAGTTTTAAAAAATATATATATTATGCATAATTAGGTATTATGTTTATTGCAAGTCGCAAAACACACCTGACATTAAACCGAGGTCTTATTCGAAGAATGACAAGCCACCGTCAATGACAAAGCCCAAGGGTCACAAATATTTATTAATATTCATCACAGCGTCGCATTCAATATCAAATAGTTCTAGAACTCAAGTAAAATCATGAATTAATGAAAATAATATTTAACATTTACATGAAAATTGATATAGTATTAGCAAAACTGTTTATTTTTCCATCTCTCCTGCGATTTCCACGGTAGGCAGGGATGTCTTAGAAGCCCACTCTCACTATGTTTCACTATTTCGACTTTGTATATACCTACAGTGGCTGTATAGAACAACTGAACGCAACTATATATAAACAAAACTGCGAATAAAAAAAAACAAACTACAAAAAATCTCTAATTAAGAGCACGCAATGATCCCATTACCGTCGCCTCTTCTCAGTATCATCTCAATAACGCCACCAATTAGTAAGTAATTGTTTCATATCAATTATGTCATTAAAAAATAAACTCCATTAAAAACCTAACAGTTAAATTAATAAGCATCTTTGTTAAATCAATAATAGCTAGATATGAAAAACGCTGAAATTCCATACGTTTAGATATATTCAAATAAAATATTTCTTGATATCACCTTTGCAACATCCATCACCAACAAAAGGATATTGAGACTTCAATATTATATGCAATTTTTTGTGACATTTGATACGGTTCCATGGACCGAGTGGTAGTGGATGACAATTGCGACCGCTGACCGACAATTGCTCAACACTGGTAATTGATAGCACTCAAACGATCTGGCGTGCAACTTGAGGGGTCACTTCCAACGTGTGCTAATAATATAGACTTTTTATTGGAAAATGGCACTATTTATGGATAAGAATAAGGATTTCTTTTATTTTTATTTTACCTATACGCTGTTTTTCACACAGCAGGATAGGCAGAGGCAAACCTATTTCAAGGGGGGTCATCATGCCCCAGGCCCTTATTCCTAAAGGTGCGCCGAATGGTCCGCAGAACTATTTAAATATATGTATTTAATACATATGAATTTAAATGGGTTCGTCTGGGGGCGCTGAGGAAGTATTTTGCCCCGAGCGCAAGTTAAGCTCGCTACTCCACTGAGGTTGAGACAATCATTGGAGTATTTAAAATAGACAAAGTTTCGAACAGGCGATGTCACAGTGTTTCTAACAATTATAAATCTTATAAAAATGTAAAAGTATGAAACTAGAACGTCGCGATTGAAGTTTCGAATAGTGTTACAGGGTTATTATTACAGCGCAAGCACGTGTCTGCGTTATATTTAGATAACGCACTCTATTAATAAACGAATTCATTTATCGAACTAATTTTTGTATCTCTATAAAACTTAAGAAGCGTTCACAAGATATATAGGAAAAAAATTGTTGAAAGATAATTAGTATTACCATTTTTAAATAATTATATAATATAATATTAATAAAATAATCTAAAAAAAAAGGCATTTTTGTTCCTAGACATATCTATATAATAAACTTATACTTCAAAATTAATACGTATTAAAATATTTAATATCTTAACAATTATAGGAATACGTACCTAAGTCAATTATTTAATCATTAACTGAATTTATAATGCTTTAAAATTGTGAAATTGAAAAACGTATGTGAATTCTTATTTAAATATAATACTTCAGAAGTGATTTTCCTTATTTATACATACCATGAATAATTAAAATTATTTACATAGGAACAATATTTTCTAACATTGTGAGAAGACTGCGCTGTGGTGATTATGAATGAATTAATTTTTCAATCAGTTATTAATATCAACAACTAGAGCAAATGCAGTTAGCTGATGAATTTTAAATTTTAGCAGTAACACTATGTATTTCACGTTCAATAAGAGCTAAAAGTAAAGAAAAGGAGAGTTTAGATCGGAATGTATTAAAATACAAAATATTTATTACAAAACATTGAACATCTATAAGGTAAATAAGAAAAAATTGGAATAGGACTTACGGACACAGATATATGTATAATCTGGAATAACAGTAAGTATTATAGGAGAATTTTATATAGATAAATTTATGAATCTTGGCAATCATAAAATACAGAAATCCAAATGAATTTATAGACAGAAGCTAGCATAGATATTAGGTATATTTTGGCGCAAACAAAGAAAAAAATTATTAATTCAGAAAATATGCGTTAATAAACAAGAACTCTATTCATGTCATTCGTGGGAAACTTGGTCGCAGGTAAAAAGACGATTTAGCGCATCTGCAGTGATCAAGGCTAGCGTCAAGTGGCGGAGGCAAGGACATCATTAGGGCATCCGGACTTGAGGAGACCATTAACTACTTAGCAAGAAACACTGGAAAAAACGACCAACTAAATTTATAATTTGGTCATGCGAAAAAATTACACAGTTTTTTTATGATGCAAATTACTTTTTTGTCCGCAAACTTGTAAATTATTACGAAGCATTTTTGTAATTAAATTATTGTAACTTGTAACATATCATGACTTTACATGGCAACGATCACAAGTTTTTTTATCTAGAGTTGTTTATATCGTAAAAGGAAAATCTACATTTCATTTGTCTCTATCCGCCCAACATTTTAGGGCCAGCTATTTGGTAGATTGGACTTTTTAAATACTTTAAGAAAAGTTTATTTAAACTGCCGGTACATCTATTAATGTTAACACATTTTAATTTTTCCTTCTAAACACCTGTTGACCTGTCATTGAACGTATCTACCTACCTCTATAAGGAGCCATTTTTGCGGATGTTATTTTAAATACGACCTTACAAGTTAAGAGGTTTCAAATATTAGCATGCAAATATGCTATTATATCTATCGCAGAAACTAGTCCACAGAGGTCGTATGACGTAAGAGACCTAAGGAGATAAACCTTAGTACCCTTCCATAGCAATTCGCATTGCGTCAACAAGACGTAGATAAACTTTGACACAGAATAGTTTCAAGTAGGTATAGAGCTAAAGTTAATGACCCCGCTTCAGGTTAAATAAACATTGCTTATTAATATTATTTATAATGATACGGATCGCTAATGAGATGATATCGTGAAAAGTTTACACGTGGAAGACTGAAAGATTCATTTCAAATGGAAGAGGGTACTCTGTCCCTGGAGAAATGCAAGCACCATGTTGGAGCTGCCTGAGAGGAAGTCGACGACTGCTTCGGCGCCCCTTGCGGGACTCAAACCTCGGCTTGCGGCCGTCAAGCGAAATGGGATTTCACCTATGCTGAATGTATTGTGCCGATACTTAATAACACACAATATATATACTCGTATCTTCTCATAAATTATATGACTAATTTCGATTAAATATCAGAATTCTGTACAATGAAATTTATCAGTTTCAATATTCCATATACGACGCAAGGTTTTCTTTACGTACAGGCTTTGGTTCTCATGTATTATGCTGGGTACAGCATTGTGACATTTTTTGCTTAGTATAAGCGTATAATTAAAAATATATATATTTCCATTATGTTACCTTTTAATAGTATTAAAATAAATTAAAACCTTGTATAAGGACACGCAATACCTCCAGCATTTCGTGGAGAGAAGGGAACGGAAGTGCCTTAACGGGAACGAAATGTCTTAATACTAGGTTCCTATGTTCCCTCTGCCTACTCTGCTATATGCGAGATTCAGAGGGAAGCCGATTTATCATTTGTTTTGGTAATAAATTATAATAAGGCGCAGTTGTTGATAATATTAAGGAAACTCAAAAGTTTAGAATTGTTAATGAGTGAATGACCTATACGAGAGCCAAAACTTTGTGATTTTAATGTTTTATGTTTTTATTAGATAAGTTGTTATAACCAGTTTTACCTTAAAATGTAAGAAAACGTCTTCGTGTATTGAAATAAAGTAAATCAAGACATGCGCCTGTTAAAATATTAAGACACTCCGCCCCCCTCTTTTCATAAAACTCCTCCAGTAATGCGTGTGGATTAGCGGAACTCAACGCAGCGCTTTGCCTCGACCCCAGAGCTAAGAAATGAAAATTTCTTACATGAATTTAAATAAATAGTAGATTTCCTCGAGTGAAGAACGAACCAACAACCAGTCGCGTTTACAGTCAGACTTTGTGCCCCTGCGCCACCACAGGCCTCAATTTTATTTTTTCTGTTTGTTGATTGATTTATTTTTATTTTTTATAAACAAATAATTACACACTACAGTAGCTTGAAAAAGAAAACACCAAGAACAAAAAAAAACGTACACGCATATATTATAATTTGTACCAAGGGCAAACCTACGGCAAGCATCAATCATAACAACCGGTCGGTAGGTACTGTTTTGCAATTCTTCTTAATTAATTGCACTACAAAAACTTTAGGGTTCGATTTCCAATTGGGGTAGTACCTACCTAGTAAATAGTTTAATATTTTCGTTTGTTAGCTCTGGAAGCGGAGTGTCTAAACGAAAGGTTCCCTCTGTCTACCCTGCTATATACCTACGACGTACAGTGTAAAGCCAAAAAAAAGGAAAAGTTATTTTGGGCTGAATGAAGGTTTGTAGCACAATGCCTAACAAAGGCTTATAGTGTGCTTAAATATAATCTTTGTTCTTTGTTATGATAGCTTTAACCGAATATAACTATCCAAATTAAATAAATAAAGTGAATCATTTCTTTGTTTCAAAGTAAGTATAAATAATAAACATTATGCAATAGTTAATTATAAAATAAATAATAATTAAACTATTAATTATTTGTTTTATTTTAATTATTAAACCATTAATTGTAATAAGTATTTCTATTAATTGTTTTGAAAAAATAGAATAATAAAATTATAATAATAAAAAATAGGATATACACCTACTAATTCTAATCTTATCTAAATTAGCTAACGTATAGATAAATAATAGTTTTTAATATGAATAAACAACTTTCTTTGTTTTATTTTGCTTTAAAATAAATTCCGATGTAGAGGTAGTAAAGTATAATCGATTTGTATCATCAATTACTTGAAACGACGATGTTTACGAATACGTCATAATATAATAATTAATGAAAGATTAAATACAAGATTAAAATGTTAATCAAAATAAATGATACAAAAACAAATAAGTACACAAAAAAGATATTTTTTTAGATAAAGATTTTTTAAAGCGTGGGTGATAATTTGTTTCTACGTGCTACGTGTATATCGGCTGTTGCGAAAAATAAGAACTAGAATAACTTTTTTTAAGATTACTTTATTTATTTAAACACGCTAATCTCAACAACTATTTCTTCAAATTGAAAAAATCTTTTTGTGTTCTGTCATTTATTGAAGAAAGCTACAGGCTATATAACATGACGTTAACGTTACATGCGGTTATCTTCTTAGGTGTGGGGTATACCTACACCGTTCTTAGATATTTCCACTCCACTATACAAGTAATGTTGAGTGGCGAGAAATAGGGGAGGCCTATGTCCAGCAGTGGACGTTGAAAGACTGATGGATCGATACAAGTAAAACCTCAGGTAAAAGCTATCTTTAATAAATTCAATATTTTATTTTGAAAATTGTTACGTATTTGAATGGAGTGCCATTGCCACTTGATGTATCTGACGACGTAGTAACGTGGATGCTTTTGAACGACTACTACGGCCTTAGAAGTAACGGATTCATATCTAATTTTAATATCTTTCGCGAAATATTTTAACAGTGGTATTCAAGTGCCTAATATATTATATATTAAATTTACCAAATAAATTGAATCACTATATAAAATTATATTAAATAAAAAAAATACAGGCAATCTGAATCTATGAAAGAGTAATAAAAACAAATCCATCAATAATAATGCAAGCAAATATTATGATACGTACTTAATATTAGTGATAATACTGTTATCAACGAAAAACAATTTGAACGACCAATCAATCGCATTGATTATCTAAAACATTTTTGGAAATCACGTGTATAGTCCAAAGTCCAATTTAAGCATAGTTAACAAGAAGACATACTTTCAAATGTACCTGCAACAAGTAGAAATATGTATCCCGCATATAGAAGGTTAGGCAGAGGGAGTCTAGTGTTAAAACACTCCACTACCCACTTTCCGCCGAATTCTGGAGGCATTGCGTGTTGGGTGGGGGACACTAGAGCGAAAAAATGAAAAGATTAAATACCTCACTTTCTCATGAGGAAATCGAACCCACAACCAGTCGCGTTTATAGTCACTCGTTTGTACCACTGCGCCACGACTGGCGAATTAATTAATTACATACAAAATAATTGGTAGTGACACGCGATGCCCCTTGAAAAGAAAACAGAGACGCCATCTTTACAATTATATCTGAATATATCTATAGAGAAAACTATAATTAAAAGCGAACATGCCACGCGTATGATTAATGATTAATTGTAATTATACAAAGCGCTTCTTTGTTTACATTAAGAGCGAGTGCACCAAGAACGCCCTTACCAGAATAATTACATATATAAATATATAAAGTAAAAAGGTATATCTTCCACCTGGTAGGAAAATAAATATATATTAAGTATGAGAATTGATCGAATTCACCTACATAAATAAAGTAGACCATTGTGACGCCTGTATTGCAGTGCCTGATTGTAAAAGCGATGGTCGTAGGCTTGATCCTCAATAAGGGAGGAAAGAATTCTTTTCATTCATTTCTTAGTTTCACTCTGTGTCCCCTACATAGCAAGGTAGGCAGTGGGAACCTAGCAACCTACTGTTAAGACACTCCGTTTCTTCCATATACTTCTGTTTCCCATTTTCCGCGAAATTCTAGAGTTGTTGGGCGTTGAGTGGCGGAACTTATCGCCCTCGCTTTGCCTCAATACTAGAGCGAGGAAATGAAAAAATTAAATATTTCTTCCGAGTGGAAATGAAACCCAGACACATTAAACGTTGCACGCTTTTGCCTCTCTATTGAGCTTTAAGTGAAAAGATACTTCTACAATTTGTGAAGTATAAAGTAGAGAGTTAAGTGCCAAGATCATTTCTGTCTATACTGCTAATTGCTTGCGAAAAGTTTGATTAATAATAATAAATAAAATATCGAAAGGAAATAAAAATCAGTAACAATTAATAATAAAAGTAATAACAGCTATCACTTGATACAAAGTTCCTTTCCTGTGAACGATAATAAAAGGGGAGGTATCATATCAACATTAGGTAGTATCAATGAAAATCATATTATTATATCTTTGTAAAAATTGTATGTTTTCTTACAAATACCTAGCTAGCTACATTATTTAAGCAAACGTTTATATATCGTTAATAGTTTTGAATATTCAACACATGATTTGCCGTTTCCGGAACCTTTTGTTCAGGGCGATGACTGCAATTACCTTGTCGTAATAATTTATTTTAAAAGCTCGATCTTTTTTACTAATTATAATTAATCGCAAGCTTATTTTCACTTATCCTTTGGTTTATAATCATTTTAATTTCATACGCACATTAATATATGCATGTATAAATACATCCTAAAGGATTAGGATTTTTATTGTATTTTGTCGGAGTATCCTGTACTATAGGAACTACTGCTACGACATTACAATATCTATATTAATATGTTAATAATCAGATTCACGGTGTATTCCGCACAGAGCAGGGTAGGCAGAGGGAACCTTGTGTTAAGACACTTCGTTTCCCACTTTCCGCCACACTGAGTTTCGCCACTCAAAATTTAATGCCTCCAGAGATCAGCAGAAAACGGGGAACGGAAGTATCTTAATGGGAACAACGTATCTTAGCACTATATTCCCTTCCGTTACCCCTGCTTACCATGTTATGAGCAGAGAAAAAAATACTAAGAATGACACATGTCTCGCAAATCATCGCACTTGCCGCTTATTGTCGCACATTGCACAAAATCGGATGTCGGTCACTGTTGTAATTTGCGTCATGCAATCTAAGATTTTGTCATTATGAAAACTTCTGAGTAGTTTGCATTACTTAATCATTATCTAAACGATTTATATCATTATATTTCTGCAATTCGGATTAAAATATATATTGCCATATTTTTTATAGGGAACGGAAGCATCTTAATTGGAATGGCATGTCTAAACAAAGGTACCTTCTGCCTACCATGCTGGGTGCGGTATAGTTAACAGCTACACTATAAGTAAGTTATACTTGACCTTTAGCCAGTATTGGAATTAAAAAATACATAAAACGACAAGCAAAAGACATGTGAATAAAGTGGATGAATTGATTCACAAAGGAATGATTCTCCAACAATGGTGGTGGCAATTTGATCTCCAGACATAAGGTGAGGTATGGATGGACATGTTAGAGTGGTCAATGACCCTTTCATTTTTTTATATTCCGCTCATAGCAATATAGGCTGGGCAAAGGGCTGAGCAAGGAAATGAAAATAGTTCATTCACCCAAGTGCAAATTGTACTTACAACCATCATTTTTACAGTCAGACATTGTTATGCTCTGATATGACGGAAAATTGTTATTAACCTTATTATTTTATATTATTTTGAGAACTACTACTACATTATGGTATACAGGATACTGCACTTGACCTTATTGCCTCATATTTAAACCAAAGAATCCAGAAGGTTAGTATAAATAATGTAAAATCATCTGGATCTCCTCTAAAGATGGGCGTTCCACAAGGA
>DWNA01002482.1:0-11653 GCA_018249835.1 Heliconius besckei
CCCTCCAATATCTCTGTATAAGTATTTTATTACAATTAAATTAGCGGCTTGGCCCTGATTGCGTAAAAGACAGACAGACAGACAGAGTTACTTTCGAATTTATTAATATAGGTATGGATACATTAAAATTAAATATACTATATTTCAAACGTAGTTTTTATATTAATATGAATATAATTAGTTCATAGAAAGTATATTCTACACCGCATAATCATACTCAGAATGCATAATTATGCTAATTCATTTTCAAAATGTAAGCGAAATACGAGGAAAATGTTATTTACGCATGGCTCATGACAGTTCATGTGACATAGTTACTTACTTGTTTAAGAACATAAACTACAGCCCTAATAATTTTGCTTCACAGATGTTAAGATAATTAAATTTATAGTTAACGTTAACTTTTTGTATTATAATATCGATTTAATATAATGTATGTCTTGAATTCATATGTTAAAACAGCAAGTAATAAAAATGAAATAAAAATGAAATGAATGAATGAATGAAGGGGGATGAATTTCGCCACTCAACACGCAATGCCCTCAGAATACGGTGGAAAGAGGGGAACGGAGTGTCTTAACACTAGGTTCCCTCTACCTATCCTGTCGTGTGCGGAATACAGCGTGAACCTGATTCTATTTAGATTTTTTGAATGATTGAATTTTAATATTATGAATGAATTAATATATTGTATTAATTAAGACCAAGAACATTATGATACACTTGAGAAATCTGGGACCATCTGTGTAATTAACTAAGTAAATACAACTTGAAGGGCCCAATGCAATGTATTCTGTTTAAGATAGAGTGAAAGTGTCACATGTGGTTCTATACTTAATTTGTTGAACCTTTCAGTGGTACTGGACCCCCCCCCATTACCCCCGTTACCATTAAAAATAAAGAATCAACCCACTGTCGCTTTACGACGCTTGTGTACGTAGAAAAAAATTGAACGTAATGGAATTCAACCAATGCCACGACTTTCAATATTTATACGTTTTCTAAAAAAAATATATATTATTTCTAAATGAGAATAACAATTTAAAAATATAAAAAGATATAATTTAAACATTCCGATCAACAGTTATACTTCCAAATCACACTACATATATCGTACGTGCACGCCGCCGTGAATCCTCTCCTGTTCCTCGCGCTACACCGCGCCCTGCGCCGGGCGGCGTTGCAACTATGCTGCGGTTGCTGCGTTCACTGGAGTCAGTTTGTCTTGGCTCTCACTGCAGCTGGTAAGTTAGTTACTGCACTGAATAAAATATGTGTCATTTACAGTACAGTTTAGTATTATTTTGTTCTTAATATAAGAGTAAAAAACTTTTTCTATAGAGCTGTAAAGATAAGAGCTAATAATCGTTATTTCGAATTTCGAGAATAATGGATGTGGTATTTTATAGTGAGTGGTACTAAGTACCACGCGTACGAGACAATTGCCTCTTATAATTAAACTAAATTGAGACTAATTATATGTCTTATGATTTAGCAAATAAATAATTTTAGCACACATGAAAAAAAATATCATTAACAACTCTGAAATAATACAAGAAATTTTATATAAAATATTACTTGTATATGTAGTAATCTGTAAAACTGAGAATCACACGAGTAATTATTTTTGATCACGTAAATGCTTCACATATTTTAAATTGTACGCGCGTCATAAGAGTTACTGATGAGAAAAATAATTGGATGAAATGTTAATTTCCTACGTTTTTAATAATGTAATCGAAAATTGGGGTTTCAATAAGATCTTTGCCAATTAATTCTGTGTATACGTAGAGTATCTTATAAGGTAAAGGTGACCAATAAGTTGACTTATAGCCCAGTCTCCTCTCGCACCGTCATCTTTTTCCCCTGCGGCGGCATCGCCCGAGCCACCCCCCGCGCCGCCGCCGCCCATGGCGCCGCCCGCCCCGCCGCACCCCTCCGCGCCCGCGCCTCACACGATGATGGTAATTACCTCTTATATGTAAGTGTTGACACCGTAATACGTGGTTTATACTCGCACGACCCGCACGCACCCCTCTACCCTAGCGAGTTATACTGGCCCTTGCATATTAGAGAGCACACGATTAGAGCCCCGTAGACTCGCTACGAGTGACGGTGTGTTACAATTGTTGACCGCTTATTCCCTCCCCGTATTGTTTAATGAACTGAGTGCGAACGTGGTCGAGCAGCGACGGAATGCTCGGGTGTTAGAATATACCGACAAGAGGTCGTCATGTCCAGGAGGCACGAGCATCCGCTCGCTCGGTGTAAACCCAGCAAAGATTCATGTTAAACGTTATGTATGTCCGTGTTTTTTATATAACTCCCAACTGATCAGATTTTGGAACTCTATGTGTATGCTTTCGGCGTAATTGGCTTCAAAATAAAGTTGCATGCGCGTGTCAGTGGCGTAAAAATTGGCTGTCAATGGTAGCGTGATAGTCCTACTCCTGGTAAAATGATCTCAAACTCTCGATCTCAGAGTTGGGAGGTTGACGAGTGTGATGCTGAGAGTATGTCGAGTGCGCGTGTGCAGGGAGACGAGGATATGATGGAGTGGAGTAGTGTCCGGAGGCCGCGATCGCCGAGCCCGCTCATACCCACCATATGAAGCGGCTGCGCCCGCCACGCCACACGCCACATATCCTGCCCACCTTCCGTGCCCACTCTATACCAGCTACCGACGCGCCGCTCGGACGCTACGGAACACTCTTTTACATAGTATAGCATTTGTCTTATGAATGTTTGTAAACTAAGGGTGTTTTAATTCATATTGTATTAGATAAATAAATGTCCCTATTTATAGATAGATTATTATTATTATTATTATATTGTAAAGGACTAAACGGAAAGCTCAATTCTAAACAATTAAAGTAGCAATAAACGCATTGACCACATACAGAATCATTTATATAGATAACCATAAAATATTTTTGTGGCGTATAATGAATATTGAAAAAATATTAAAATAAATATTATAAATTGTAACACCAAATAACAGGTAATCTCGTTAAGTATAGATTTAAAATAAACTATTTTAAAAATATCAGCTTATACGTATATTTTCTTAGAAGCAAATATCCTTTTCGTAATTCTGTTGTAAATACTTGTTTCCGTAGTTACTTATTTTATATAAAGTAAACGCTTAGATATAGAAATGATGTTATAATTAACGTAAATTTTAAGAAAACTGTAGACGGAACTTATGTTTGAGGGTAGAAAATATAATTATTGGTACAAGTGCAAACCTATAGAGACTTCTCATATTGTTTCTGAAATTGGCATCCACATTTTGTTCTATAACAATGCTTAACTTTATATCACATTTTATTGTGGAATGTGCTCCGTCTACTTCTTTCTTATGAAAAAGTATCTATATATAGTATCTTTAATATCTTAATTAAACTATACACTTTATTGTTAATCAACGAGTATATACTATATACTAATATTGCAAAATTCTTTTAGGATTTTAAATTTCTTAGTGTAAGCATTCATTTTTCCCCCTTTCTCCCATTACAAATGGAGATATAACTTATAAAATAAATTTTCATTAAGTATCTTCCAAGACTGATTTGATTTTCTTACGATGTGTTAAACTATTTCTTATAAAAAAGTAAGGGTAAAGTCGTCCCAAGTTCTACTCTTAAACTTAATCGTAACTTTCTATTTTTTCTATGTAAGTACTCTTATATAGTTAAGTCTTATGACTTTTTACAATTTTAATTATAAATAGTTAGTTATATAACACTATATAAACTATGAATATTGTTAAGGTAATTTCTTATATAAAATAGTAAATTTAATTTAATATGAAAGTTAAGTGACGTTAAAATTATTTTTATCTGTATGTTTATAAAATTGAAACTTTTCACCTCAACACACCAACTGCAGCAATGAAGTGCCAAATCAGTACTAAATTTAGATAAAATTTTCTTTGCATTTTTTTTTATATTGTGCTATACATTTTATTATATTATATAGGTTATAATTATTCATATAAATAATCAATGTACATACATTAAAGTATTAAAAGGGTTGTAAATAAAAATATTTATATAAAATATTAACGAAAAATAATACAAATATATAAAAAAAATATATGTGTTCTAATAATAAAATATTAAATAACAATGTTAAAATATACAAATAAAGAATATAATATAATTGCTTTTGTTTCATTGTTAGTACACCAAACTTAGTTCCGATAATATTCTAAAAGAGAAAACTGAAGAATACCTAATATTATAATATTCAAGTTGGTTTGGTTGGTCGTACTAATCTCAGAAACTCCTGGTACAAATGTATGAAATGAGGAATATATAATTTTTGAATTGAAATAAAAAAATATAAATGAGCCATTTTATTAAAAAATAAACTATTCCGAAGTGAGGCGGTTAAAACTGTAACGATTTACTAATTTATATACTCATAGGGATCTTCCTTATCTATTTGACAAAATGCAAAGATTAGTTTCTTAAGTTAAAACACACTACATAATATAATACACGCGCATACGAGTATATGTATTAGAACAGCAAAGATTGAACGATAGAACAAGAACGAACGAGACGTGGAAAATGATGCTCAAAAAATACGATTACATTTTCTTTCTTTTTTAGTTTCACGCATACAACTGGATCAGCATAGGTAATGTAGTGTTAGGTACTTCCATCTCCACTGTCAGTCCCATTTTCGAGATAGCGTGTTTAGTGGCGGAACCCAACGTCACGCTTTGCGTTACCGGTCTTAATGGTAAGCGTGAAGATAAAAAAATAAATAAAAAATATTACATTTCAATTAGTGTGTTTCGTAACGTATTGAATGTTATTTTAATACAAATAATATTAAATATCTAGACGAATGTACAAAATGGTTGTAAATTCGATCCCTACTAGGGGAAATTAATTATTTTAATTGCCTCGCTCTTGCAACATAATATACGGCGTTGAGATCCACCAAACAATCTGCAATATCTCAATTTCATATGGAAAGTGAAGAACAGAGTGTGACGAAAGTAAGTTCTCCTTGCATAATCTGGCACATGTTGTACTCGTATACAACATAAAGCTAAATAAATAAACATCCTTTTACACATACCTACAAAATTGTAGTATTCGCTATATATTTATTAGCTAAATAAACCCCTTTCAATCGTATACGAAGACAAAGTAGGTAGAGCTAATATTGTTTGTGTAACTCGGTTTGTCCGACGATGCTCCGCCCGTAGCTAGTGGAGACAACAATTTCACAATTGGTAATTCAATTTGTTTTCGTACGTGTCTTTCAATTCACTTAAGATATGGCTTGTGTTTTTATTACTGATTAATTTCTATCGGTCAGTGCCAATATGAGTATTTTTCACCAACTCCATAAATAATTTATAGATAAACATTGTATGTTTCCTTTTATATTAAGAGACAAAGATCCAGATACCAGTCGAGTCGAGGCACCGGGGCACAAGCGTGTAACTGCAAATGCGGCTGGTTGTGAGTTCTATCCCCATTTCAGGAAATAAAATACTTAATAATTTCATTTCTTCGCTCTGGTAACGAGGCAAGAGCGCGCCGTTGAGCTCCAATACTCAAAACGTAATGTCACTTCTTATTCTCAATATCTTTCTTTTCCGGCGGAACGAAAAGAACTAAAGTATTTTAATGCGATCGGAGTGTCTTAACACTACATTAACAGGTTCCCTCTGCCTACCCTGCTATGTGTGAACAGAGCGTGAAGCTGAGAAAAAAAGATCCTATACATCTACAATTTATTTACACAAAAACATTTTCCTCGGCTCAACTTTATGATTCCATCAAAAAATTATGGACCCAAGGACATAACTCACATGCGTGTGCTGGTGTGATAGGATAGAAACGTCGTAAAAGCAATACCGCTTAATTACATCAACCAGTGTGGTCTCAGCAAAAAGTGGCATGTGAACGACTCAGCGCTCAACTTGGAATTCGGCATTGCCTAATTGAATTTCCTACAGTCCCGTTTTATTATCAGGATAACTCGTTAACGGTATAACGTATCGACTTAACGGAATGTGTTTTTGCTATGTCTCCTCTCATCTGTGTTTGTATAATTAATTTTACGATGTCTGTCTGCGTAATGGTGACTGTACTAAAATTAAGTAGACATTTCTAGAATTAGGAAATATTTTTCTTTTCCTAAATTTGTCGCCTCTAATATAATACCTACTTAATATTTTATCTGCTATATAATATTTAGATTTTTTAAAATAAAATGTCTCTATATTTCTTTATACAATATTTACGTACTGCGTGTCAATATCTTAATATTTCTAGTATTTTAAACTAACAACAGACCTCGGGCAATTTAATAGCCTGATACAAACAAAGCTTGTCAAGTACCGGAAGCAGTTCATCAGTAAATGCGAATAATGAACTCGGTTCGACTTAAATAATGAGTATTGTTGGAATCATACTTCTACTGTAGTTTATCTTGAATTAATTATTTGTTTAGACAAAACACACAAAAAACTAGAACGATGATTAGCTTTAAACAATATATTTTATAACTTAAAAAAATACTTTAATTTTTTTATAATAAACATTTTAAAATTATGATAAAGTTTTAATTAAAAAATCTTATTTGTTAATTCATTAAATTATTATTAGTTTACATCTTACCTTCTTCAGTATACTTACAACCTTGCAATTAAAAAAATCAAATTTTATGGAATGTTGTATTAAAAATTAAAAGAAAAAAATCATTTTTAGAAAAAGCTTTTATTTAAACGCTCTAAAAAGGAGAAAATATAATTTGTCTTTTAAATTTTAACTATCAACTCATAACCTCATTGTACACAATTTACTATCATGGGATTGTGATGTCTGTAATTTTTAATACCCTGTTAGGTCGGCAGGGAGTCAGTGTTAAAACACTGTTCCCCAATTTTTGCCGGATTCTCAAAATCTCAAAAAGAAATCTATTCATCTGTCTATTACAGAAAAAGCTTTGTAATAATATAATAATTTCTGTGATAAATAATACATATAGATAATGGGAAGCATAATAATGTTAATATTCATAGCGCTTGTAATTCATAGCCTTCTAGAGTCAGATACTATTCAGAAATGTCGTTAATATGATAATACAATTATTATTACGAACTAAAACTTCACTTATCATTTGCATGAAGATAACATATCCAAATATGTATGTTATAATCGACTAAAATATATGTAAAGTACAAAAGGGTAAAGTTACGGCCACGCAATATTTGATATTTTACCGTATTGTTTATTCTACAATTAAGCGGAAAGTTCCCCACTGGAGTGTCTTAATATTAGGTTCCCTCTGCCTATCCTGCTATAGACGGAATAGCGATGAGCTGAAAAAAAATCTATGATATATTATGTAATGTTAATATTTGCATATATTAATTTTCTAAAATATATTTGCTTGATAATTGCCTGTTTTAGTAATAGAAATTAATTCGATTAATACGGGTGAAACGTTGCGTTAGCAAATTATTTACAATAGTTTATACAATTCAGCGGACAGTGGGGGACGAAGTGTGTTAACACTAGATTCCCTCTGCCTAACCTGCTATATACGGGATACAGCGTGAGGCTGATTTTTTTGTTATATGCTTTCATGTTTAAAATATGCTTTGGTGTCCAATCAATATTAGTTTAACGCTGTCATATTATAGTTTCTTAATGCGATTAAGTTCGCTTTTGTTAATATTATTACAAAAAAAATAGAGTATACTTAATAATTGGTTATTAAATTGACTTGCTTCGAATAAATTTACCTCGTATAAATTACCATTCCTCTAAGAATAGTAATACAAAGGGGTGTATTACAATAGAATTTATTCTTACACGTGCAACCGTCTACTACAATATGTAAAGGAAATAGACTACCGCATCGATCTGGCGGGAACATTTATAGAGAGACAAGTCTTAGTGACTAAAAGCTGTGAGAATAAAAATTGATATTACCTAATCATAAAATAGCCAATTTGTTGTACATGAGTATTGGAGAAAGCAAAAGCAATTTTTCATAGTTAGATCTAGTCATTACAATTTTTTATTGAGTTTTGAGGTCCATCGCAACCAAGTATATTTTGCAAGGGGGTCTATGAGTAAAAAAGTTTGGGAACCTCTGCGTCTAGACTAATATTAGCTACTTACAAATATTATATCAAAATACAAAAGATATTACTCTACTGTAAGCTATACAAACAATCATAGCGTAAATCTTGAACGCATTGATTTAAATGCTTGTTTTGTAAAATCACAGTCTAAGAAATACGATATAATGTAGAATGTGATGCTTTTCCATCAGGATCCCTATTTGGAAAACGTTTAAGTCCACATATTCTTGCCTAAGGGTCGTCCTTGTTTACTTTCCTGTTGTTTTATTCATTTAAACTAGCCATAAAAGAAATAGAAAAGACTTTTCAGATTTATTGCAATAAATAAAGATTTTTTCTGATATTTTGATACAATGAATATTACTAATTTCTTTGTGATCTTCTTCAAATATATTTTTTTAGATAGAGATAACCTGGGAAACTAGTGTTAAAACACTCCGTTCTCATTAGGACACTTCCGTTTCTTAATTTCCGCCGAATTCTATAAAACATTGCGTGGTGAGAGGCGGACTCAACGCTAAATATTTCATTCCCCCGGGTGGTAATCGAACCCAGAACACCTTCTCCTCCACGTCGGCCTGTTACGTTCCATTACAATTATTAAATTGAAGGTAAATACGGAGTAACTTACCTTTACAAACCAACAAAAGCAGCTTTCACGCTCTACTTAGAGAATACGAGTGAAAGCTGATTAACCGTGAAACCTTTTCAAAGAGAATTAAGTAGGCTAACGTTAAGCAGCCAAATTTTGTAAATTCCAATTTTATTAAACCATTGCCCAATCTCTTTAACATGCAGAAATGTTTTCAGTGTACCTGTTTTAATTTTTATTTCTCTTACACAAATGCCTTTATGGCACAGTCCTGAAGTGCTTTAGTACAAACACGATGACAATGAGTTCCACATAGGGGATTGATTTAAGTGAAAAAGCAAAAATTGATAAGAGAGTGACTCTTTTTTTAGATTCAAACTGTATTTGCATAGCAGGGCAAGAAAGGGGAACCTAGTTAGGTTAAAACACTCCGTCCCCTTTAAGATATTTCCGTTCCCCACTTTGTACCGAATTGAGAATGAATGTCGCATTTTGCGTAGAAAAAATAAAAATACTAGATATTTCAATTCTTCAAATGGGAATCGAACCCACAACCTGTTTTACAGAAGCACGTTTATGCCACTACGCCACTCTGGTCTCTATAAAAATTTTTTCGTATTGGCAAGAAAAAAGTTATTAAAATTTAATTGCATCAGAATTCATACAGAAGCAAAAACCGATGTATACCTGATATGAAGATTCTAAACATTAACATCTTAGCAACCACTGCTAATGGAACAATATTATGGTTGAGTGAACTCTTTTCCATTCAAAATATAATGAAATTGTAGAGCCATATGAATGTAAAATTCGAGGTAAGAGTGCCAACTTGGTTTTTCATTTTGGTTTATTTCTCAATAAGAAATCTACCTATGTACGTATATGTACCTATAACGAAATATTTTTAATGTAAATTTTAAATTCTATTCAGACATAGTGGATATAAAAATTTAATATAGTATAAATTGTGTAATTTATGAGCATACGTTGGTATTCGTATTGTTATTCTAAAATCTTGGAATTCGTTTTTATAATCACACATCACTTACAATTAGGAAGCACTACTTACAAATAAATTATAAAGCCTCTTAAATTACCGGCTGTCGTTAGCGCAGACTGTAAATAAAGAATAATTCGGCTCATTAGCTTCCTAATAGGGTACTTGGCTCCTTAATTTGAATTCAGTAATATAAATTTTTGCTCAAATTTTCTGTACAATTATATAGATCCTTTAGTTTTTTTTTAATTACCTATAACGATAATATAGTACTATAATATACTAGTTCCATATCTTCTTTTTTTAATAATCTCCGGTTACCTCGATACCTACTTTAATATAGGTAAGTTAATACAAATATTTCTTGCGATACTCCGTCTGGGAAATGATTATAAGAAAATAATTTCATTGCCCAGCTCTAGTAGACTAAGCACCATGTTGAGTTCCAACACTCAACACGTAATATCTCAAAAATTGGGTGGAGTGTATTAACTACAGCTTCTTTCTGTCTACGCTATATGAGACCAAGAATGAAGCCGCTCGAAAATGAACACAATTTTATGAATGTTTCTAGCTTATCTTTCATATTGTTACTATTTTCTTATATAACGAATAAATAGAAACGACGTTACTTCATGTTACCGTTACCGCCACCCAGGACTCCGTGTAATGCCAGAAACACCTTTCAAAGGTGAATAAAGAAATGAGACCAAGATTTACTATATTTAATATAATTTATATACTTAATGCAAATTTTCAATATAGAGCATTGACACTTTTCAGACAATTTTAACAAAAATAGTAGAGTTTTATCAATAGCTTTGAATTGCCACGTGAAAATAAAAAATAATTATGCCCGTTTGTAAAATTTACTTCGCAGCTATGACGGAACAAAAAGTTCGCTTTGCGCGATTATCCTTCTGCATTCCAAGAGTACTTGTTATAACGAATGTTTTAAATATTTATTTATTTGATATATATAATTATTATTTAAACATTCACTGTTTTGTCAATTAAATTAATTATAAAAATATTTTTATATAACATTAACCATTTTTTATTTTATATTTATTAATTTCTTTATTTTCTTTCTTATAACATGAAGGGGAAAAAACTTATCACGGTTCTATATTCGTGAAGATCTGAATTTGAAGATTTCTTGTTCTTAATCGCATATTATTGTAAAATATATACAAAAAGTACATATACGAGAAGATAAGAAACTTAAACAAGCGTCGAAATAAATTAATAAGGGTGAGTTCCTTTACGCAAGGTGTCAAATTTGGGCGAAAAGTGGGAACCGGAGTATCTTGAAACGGTGAGAGTGGTTACTCTCTGTCTACCCTGCTATAGCGAAGATTAAAGCTAAAACGTAATAGAGAACCATATTCATTGCACAAATATTTGAGCGGAATTTTAGCACATCTGAGAAGTACATTTTTGCCGGCGTTTCCGGCAGACGTGACGCCAGAAAATGGAAAATCTCGGCGAGAGCGGAAACTATAGCTTTATGAGAAAAAATGATCGTTTGCAAATAAAAAAATACCTGTTGGAAATATGTTGTTAAGTTAACAACTGTAGCAGCTTGCTGTGTGTAGAACATTTTTTTCGAGGCGCAGAGGGTGTGATTGTAACGTGACGGTTGTGGGTTTGAACCTCACTTGGGGGAACGAATTATTATTTATTAATATTTTCATGTCTCAGCTTTAACACCAAGGCAAAAAGCCCAGCGTTGAGTTTCGCCACTCAACACGCAATATCTGGAAAAAATTGGCGGAAAACGTTTTTGTTATTGCACTAAATACATTCATTACAAATACAAACATTAAGTTTTAAAAATAACACCTCATTGACTTATATCAGAAACATATATCAGAAACATTTTTATCCAAAATTTGAATTGGAAGCCAACAGAAAGGGAAAGAATGTCCAAGTC
>DWNA01002483.1:0-11651 GCA_018249835.1 Heliconius besckei
TCATGATATTTTGTTATATTTTGTTGACGGTCCTGGTTAGACTGATAAAGATTTTCCTTCTCGCTATCACTGTTTCCAGAAACGGATCTGTTTAGTAACACTTCAGTGTGTTTTCGAGTAAGATGATCTCTCATGTTTGAGGTATTATTACAATACTGGAATTCTCGCATACATAATTCACATGTAACCCGAGTTCCATGTTCACTTTTCTTAAAATATGTCCACATTGATGATTTTCTCTTTTTGATTGATTGAACCTGATATCACTAACACGAACCACTAATCAACAACACTCCAAATGAACATCGACAGTTAAGTACAAATTTATCCAATTATTTTACACAATTACCAACATTTAAAAAACTACAAATTTGACTAGGGGAACACCGAAGTATAGTTAGGTACTTCAACTTCGTTTCTAATACTATGATGATTGGTTACTATAAATGAAAATAGTAAACGATACTATCGCTACTTAGCATGCGATCGATAGTTCACAATAATCGATAGTATCGATACTATCGATACTATCGTTTCCTACAAATTCAATAGTATCGATACTATCGATAGTATCGATATCTTTTTGACTGGGAGATACGATACTATCGATAGTATTGCATTTGTCCGATAGTATTGTACTCTTTAGACTATCGATAGTTTCGACACTATCGAAAATATCGATACTATCGATTAAAATATCGATAGTCTTACTATCGGACAACTATCGATAGAATATCGATAGCCTATCGATAGTCGACTATCGATCGGCAACACTAGTTCTGTGTCCGTGACTCTGTGTTCACTGAAAAATTCTAATGAAAACTGTCACTGTCAATATTAATGTTTAATTATTTTATTACCAATGTTTATCGCGGCTTTTTTATTTGTAGGTGACTCCAGTATCTAGTTAACCTTAAATTAAATGATACATTTCTTTATTAATAATTAATATCATTAATTTTATGAATAAACATTTATACTTATAAGTTTGTACTTGTGTGTATCGAGTTTGTTTAGCGGCTTATGAGGTAAGTTGTTATTATAATTAATTAAACTTTTTTTTCTTAAAAAATAGTTGATTAAAATACTTTTTTCGTTTACGTTTTCTGTATTGAATTTATTCTCCTATTTTTAATTGTCTTAGTTATTTAGTTACGTTATTTATTTGGGGCTGTCGTGGCGCAGGAGTAAGAAGATTCGATCATAAACGCGGTAGGTTGTGAGTTTGATTACCATTGGATGAAACAAAACATTTAATATTTTCATTTCTTCACTCTGTTCACCAGGCAAAACACGGCTTGTGTTCCGCCACTCAACAAGCAGACTCAAGAATTTGGCTGAAAGTGCTATCTTCTCTTTTCTCTGCTTACCCCACTATATGCAGGATACAGTATGAAGCTAAAAGAAAATATTATAAAAAAATATTTATTTTTCTCTAGTATTAACAAAATTATTATAATAAATTAAAGATAATGTATTTAATACTACTATAATTAATTATATTTTACCCATACAACTGCTACTACTATTACTAATTGTTGAAAGTTAGATAATGTCATCAATTAATTAATAGCAGGTATTGTTATTAAAAGTTGATTTTAATAAATACATGTTTTCATTTGGTTTTAATAATAAGCCCTGTCCAATGTTTTTATTTTGTAATCGTTAATATATTATTTAATTACAATTCCTTATTGAAGAGTAGAGGCTATTGTAGTGCAGCAGTAATATCAGTATCTAAAAGTAAATGCAACAGTTGTGGGTTTTATAACCACTGCGGAGAATGTATTATCTTTATTGTCTCACATTGGTAAAAAGATAGAGAGCTGCAATGTTCTGCCAGTCAATGCATAGGGTCTTAAAAATTGGGCTGAAAGGGACATTACACCTACCATGCTAGGAACCTAATGTTAAAAAAGAAACAAAAGAATATTCTTACCATCACAAATCTATTACTTAATATTTATCTGACCTTTACTCTATTATAATTAGTTTATGTTGGACTATAATGATGTTTATATATCTATGATAATAATATATTTATAAGATATCAACATTTTGTGTTACAATTTACGAAACATTTAGTGTTTATATTCCCTCAGTATACAACAATATGATTTTCAGAAGTTTCTCTTATAAAAGGTCTTAAAAAATTTTATACAATCAAAAATAAAAAAACTCAATGCTGCTTTTTGTTTCTTAACATCATAGCTAGGAAATAAAAATATGCATTTACTTATATTAAATGCTTGTGCCCCTGGACCACAATGGCCACATCTTAATAATTCGGAGGAAACTGGGAAATGGAAGTGTCTTAATACAGCTGAAAAAGGGAGTGAAAACAGTGGGCCTTGACAGGAAGTTTTCTTGGCATACACTACGTACTTCTTGCTAAGTGAGAAAAAGGGAAAATCTGATATTTCGAAGTCATTATCATTTAGAGAATTTGGCTGTCTCTAAATCTGTAGCATGCTAAATTGCTCATATACAATAGTCAAAAAATATTACATTTTAGTGATTGTGAAAAATCTTATTATAAAAGTATTTCCATTTTAAAACTGATAAAAAGTAAATAATAAAAATTTTATTCTTTTTATAATTGATTATGTATTGTTGTACAACTTTTTATATTATTCAAATTAAAAAAATATACTTTAATTCGTAGATATTACCCTTGAATCTATAAAATGTAGGCAATAGAATACATATTTTCGATGTAAAAGCAATAAATACATGCATAATTATAAAATAAACAATATACAAGGTATGTATTTTATTATTAAATATTTTGTCACTGCATATTTGTCTTGAATGTCTCGATATCTGACTATGATTGCACTAACCTACGCCCTTTGATCCTGTTTATAATTACTCCCGACAACCCATTCGCCTGGCGTTACTCGGTGATAGTGGTAGACTTTCAACTTTATTGATAATTTATCAAAATCTTAATTTAAGTGTTATCAGGTGAGTTTTCCAATATTAAATACTATGTTAGATAAAAATTAACTTCTCTAAGGTTACAGTGAAAAAAATATTTAATAAATAAATATTGGTTTAATTAAATACTATTGAATTACTACTTACTGTTTTTTTTTTTCAAAATATGCAATTTGTTATTAATTAAAATTATATCAATCCAATACAATAGTGTTAGGAAAACTAAATTTAATATGATCTTAATTATTATTTTAATTTGTGTCTTAAATAACAATACATACAAGATATTTTCTTAATAAATGTGTAAGAGTAAGGGGAGAGGAGGACCGCATTCCTCCATTGCTGTATTTCTGTATCTGTTCATTTTATTGATATCTGCTACAAGTGAACTGTATAATATAATTTTTAGGCCTTTCAGTGTCGTGTCAAGTAGTAAATTGGTAAGGTGACTCCTTTTATCATGAATATCGCGTCAAAAAACTTTATTGATTGTAAAAACATATTTTGAATTAAACTTTTATCTGTATCTTGTATGTAATTTATAATTTATTTATTATTTTTATCGTAAGGTGTAATCGCTGAGATATTTTATTATACCTATGCAAGTTCGAGATACATGTATATTTAAGATCAAATGATCGTTTCGTTTCGTTATTTAAATTTACACCAAGTGCATATTTATTATATGACTTTCCTGTTTTTATTTTATATAACTTTCTTTATTTTATATAACTTTCTTAGTTTTAAGTTGAGCTTTATAAGAAGTTATTTGGAGACCGTGTTTGAAATATCTGACAAAAATATTAAATTTCATAGATATAGATATTCTCTATTGAGAAACTCAATGTAATTTCTTAAATAATTTCTTCTTCAGTTGAACATCATCTCGGCTTACTTACAAATAAGTGATTGTAGCTTTTAAATGACTGATCCGATTTTCATAAAACATAGCTAAGAACGACAGTGATGAAACAAGGCTGTCTATTAAAAAAAACATCGTATTTAAATCTTGTCATTAATTTAGGAGCTACTGTTCCACAGACGGACAGACGACGGATATGTGTTTTTGCATCGGGAATTAAAAAGCGTAATTAATGTTTTTGTTAGATATTTTGCATGTATTTCTAAAGTAATAGTAAAGTAATAAGTAGGTACCCAAAAGGTTTCTCTTTGTGTTTCTTACGATGTACTGTGACAGTGAAGGTATGTAAAATTCTTAACAACATATCGTCGGGTATATCGTCATCAACATATAAATAATCGACAAAAAAGGAAGTGCATGTGGAAGCTTTTAAATGTGATGTTGTCTCATTAAACCAATAGCGTTTTATATGGACAATTAACTTCATTTTAAGATACAATGCACTAGCTTTCAAAAATGGACATTATTTCACAGTTTGTAAATCGGCATTTACTACGTGAAGCTTTCCATTTTTGCAGCCTCTTTGTCTTAAGTCTTTTCTCGTTTGATAAATCTTTACGTGACTCATGTTGTTGATGTATTTGTTAAGTAATTTTGCTAGCTTTATATGAACAACATAGATCATATGCATCTTTTTTCAGCCTCAATGGCAGCCTCACGTTCCAGAATTCTTTCAGGAAACAAATCATTATTGCTACATGTTGATGTTGAAGCTACGGATGCAACATTGGTTCTTTCAGAAAATAGACAGTAATTTGGGACTTTCTAAGCAGAATGCACTAAAAGTGAAAAGTAAAAAGGAATAGATACAAATAAATCTTATTGTTATTTAATTATGTAAGAGCTGTAAGAGATCAATAGTAGTGATAAGGTCGCCTTTACATACTGCCTCTATGCGCTAAATGTCTTTATTGTGTTGTGTTTTTATTTTGTGTTTTCAATATTGGTCTATATTTGTCTTGTAAAATATTTTATTTTTATATGTATGCAATAAAGAGATTTATCTATGTAAAAGTGGTTGTGTCGCAACAAGATAAAGCTTCGATTTCTTTAGTTCAGTTCAGTTCAGTTCTTAATTTATGACGTATCGAGCGTGCCAGCGATTTCTTTAGTAAGCTCTAGTTATTTTACTGTGTTTTGACGGAGTTTGACAGCAAAAATAAACTACAAAATACACTTCTAATGACACTTGAAGACATACGCGGTACTGTTAATTGTCGACAATAGATACGCAGTATTGTTTTTAGGCGAAATCTAGCTTTATATTGGTCGAAAAAAAATCCCATCAAACAGGAGGCTGCGAATCGGGATCTTACGTCGAATAGCCGTGAAATTGAGATTTAGCTACAAATGTCAGTTACGCGAAATTATCCAATGCTAGTTACGCGGATTTGCACTATCCCCGACGATATATGATTTAATTACGTAAATATAAATTCTGGTTTTCTAAACTTTATTTGCATTTGTAATAAATTACCTTGATTTTTAATACAAAAAATGCTGTGTGTATTTTGATACGTATTCGCGCTTCAAAAGTTTGTTTATATTGTATACTAGTGGCACCTGCGTGGCTTCGCTTGTTACAAAAAGATTGTTATTTTCTCATCTCAATTTCCTTGACGATCTAATAACATTATAATTTACAAGCCTTTTGAGAAAGTTAAGTGAAATTTGCCAGAATCCAATAATACATTTAAATTGATTAAGCCGTTTCTGAGATTAGCGTGAACAAACGGAAAGGCAAACAGACATACTTAAAAACAAAAATTTAAGAAATTATTGTTTTACGTTCTATCACATTAATAAAGGCTCCAATAACATTTTTCCTTATATATCTTCCATGTACATTTGATCCCCACTCGAGGAGATGTAATATTTATTTAAATTTATATTTCCATTTCTTAGCTCTGGTGTCGAGGTTCCAGCTTCTAGGTTCTAGACTTTAGGTTCCCTCTGCCTATACTTCTGTGTGCAGGATACAGTGTAAAGCAGTGTTTATTTGGAAATTACGTGATTTTTTTCAACTTCACATTGTACAACTTCACTCGCATGTAGCAGCAGGGTAGACATAAGGAATCTGGGAACCGAATGTTAGTGTTTAGAGTATCATCCCGGTAAGACACTTCCCTTCTCAACTTTCCGCTAAAATCTATAGGGGGTGTGTGTTGGACGCGGGAACTCAACGCCGCGACTCTACACTATAGCGAGAAATGACCGTTCTGAATCCTAATTAATTTGATAGTCACTATGTTGAATAAATTGAATTAATATGAAAAAAAAACGCCGCTTCTCGTTGGCGAAATTTCGAGCAAAAGTTCAACAGATAAATCCTATCGGCGGCCGTCAATTAAGTAAATGAGGTACCGTGTTTATCATTTAATTAGTCGTGTATTTATTCGTTCGTTATTATAATAATGACTTAGTTTTATAAGAATTTTGTTCCGTTTTTTTTTAGGTCTTATTGCCTACTAATAAAATCAGTATATTTTTTTACCTTCAACTCCCTTGTATCCCATACATAGTAGAGTAAGCAGGGGGAACCTGGCGACCGAGTGTTAGAACACTGTTCGTATTACGACACTTCAGTTTGCCACCTTCCGTCGAATACTGAAGGCATTACGTGTTGTGGTGTGTGCTGGTTGGTAGTAGAACTCAACGCCGCGCTTTCTCACGTTGCCATAAAGAGAAAATGAAAATATTAAATTCCAATTCAAATTTCCCTAAGTGTAAATCGAAGCAACAACTCACTATTTATTATCATTTTAAAATTATGTGTAATGTTTATGTCACAGATTTTGTCTTAATCTACTATAGTAAATAAATTTATACAATTGCTATTAATTAATTCCGTTATTATTATTAATTAATTCCGATTTAGGTATATAATATTTAAACCGAAAGTGTCTTATCAGGTATATATAATATGTTGTAATAACTTAAAAGATTAGCCAACTAGCTAACTCCACCTGCGTGAAAACACTGATATGAATTGTAATATCCATATTATGAATACTATAGGTATTAGTGAAAACTGTAATATGAATTTTTGTAAAGATTATCTTACAATCTTTAGATTGAAATCTTTTTCTAGGTAAAGAGCAACGGGTACCTCACACCTACTGAGTACTTGTCGATGTTAGTTGAATATTTGCTCTAGAAGTCTAGATTAGGTATATTCCTTTAAATGGTTAGAGAAAAGATATACCTAAATGATTATAAAATGTTTTAAATATATATTTTAATAATAATTTAAATATTAATATAGTTCAAAGTAGTAAACTTTAAAAGTAAGTTCTAAATTTAAAGTCGAACCATTTTTATATATAGAAACTACGTGGATGAATGAATGTAACCAGATGAATGAAGTGCCCTCCTTCTCTTTGTAAACTGATTGTAAAATCGGAAAAGGCGACATTGTGGTCGCTCGATCTGGTCAACTTTGTATGCATCGGTTTTAAATCATGATTTTCAAAGCATAAATATTTCTTTATATTAATTGTTAATCTGACGCAATTCTTTAAATAGATGAGGAAAGTGGGAAACTGCAATGTCTTTGTAGGAACAGAGTTTCTTAACACTATCGTCTCAGCTAGAAAAAGATAATGTTATTAAAAATTATTGTATTTTTAAGTTATAAAATATTCATCGCAGTAATAAAAACCAACGAAGAATATTTAAAAGAATTATGTTTTTTTTGGGAAACATAAAAATTTCAACGTAGCGGCTACCGTAAAAAATATTAAAAATTTTATATGATTTCCAACAAGTGTTTTTCTTTTTAAGTGTAATTGATTAACACTAAGAAATGTAGAAAACATTTAAAAGAGTTATTGATTATAGTAGAAATACTCGTGTAAAATATACAAATAATACGTAATTGATAAAGTAAAAACGAGAATTACTTGTTTTTTTATCAATTTGCATTTTTATATTATACGCTAGAGTATAAGATCTAAGAAGGTACATGTTTAAACCTTAGTAAATATAATAATACAGTTTATTTTAGCTTTACGCTTTATCTCGCACATAGGTTTTCTGGGGACTAAGTGTTAAGACACTCCATTCTGGCATTCCCCACATTTCGACATATTCTCGAGGCATGGCGTGTAGAGTGGCGGATCGCAACGCCGCGCTTTGCCTCGTAATATGGTAACAAGGAAATTGAAAATATAAAATAGTTTGAATATTAAGCAGTTCGAGTGGGTCGGACCCACAAACTGTCGTATTTACAGTCTCAAATTAAATTACATCTCTGTGGCCTCATTAAGTTACAAATCTCGAAACCTTCAAATTAAAGTAATCATAATAAAAAAAATAAAATTATCTTTATCAATTTTTTTTATGGGAATAAATAAAAAAAACATTTCATATTTTTATTAATTGTCGTTTTATCAACAGGTGGTCCTTATTGTCTTAAATAATCTAATCTAATACCGCCAAATATTCAAATTTGTGGCCTTTAACTGCTATTATAATATACGAATAAATTCAAATTCAAAAAAACAGTCAGTTTTATCATAATATTATCACATGTATATTAGTTACGAAATATATTATAATCCAAACGTAAATTCTCTTTTAGTTTTCAGTTATGGAACTGGTCTCGTTCGCGAAGGAGGTGCTTCAGAACGCGGCGGAGCGCGCCGCGAGCTACCGTCTGGGGCAGACGGCGATCAGATACGCGGACCGTGCCTTGTGGGTCATAGAAAAGAGTGCGAAATGGGCTGTGCCACCGCCGTGTATGTATTTTTACTGGATTTACTTAGGAACCCTTAGTCTTATAAAAATAATCTGTAATGTAATTTATGCTCAGGCGATCGTGGTTAACTTCAATATTATTAAAAAATTATTAACTAAAACACACCACGGGCATGTGTCATTTGTGCCATTTTCTGCCCTCCTTTTTTTTTCTTTTGTTTTTTTTTTGTTATTTTTATTTTAATTAATACTCTTTTACTCAACTGCGACTGTTTATAAAGAGAAGAATTAATGTAATAAATATTACTATTAGTGTATTACATTTATAAATATGTATTTAATTACATATTTTTTTATCTTTTTGAACTAGACAAACTAGAAATAGACAGGTTTAATGCTGTGAATAAGTCAGTAAATCGTGAACTTGATTGTGATGTAACTGCGTTATAATAGGTTAACTAGATTTTAAAATGTCTTTGTTGACATTGCATTGAAATATAGCTACCTAAATATTTATTTAAATTCAAATCAAGGCATAGCGTGGCGTTGAGTTCTGCCTTTCAACACGCAATGCCTCGTAGACTCCAGGCGGAAAGTGGGGAACGGAGTGTCTTAACACTAAGTTCCTTCTGCCTATCCTTCTGTATGCGGAACACAGCGTGAAGCTGATTTGGTTTTATTTTTATAGCTACCTACTTAAATACCTATTTTAAATACTGTTGAAGTTTAATTAAATATTATGAATTAAAGTATTAAGAAACAAGGAAAAGTCATGTTGGTAAATGAATAATAAGTGTAAATTATAATATTAAATATTTAATAAATTTTTATTCACTTAAAAAGAAATCTCAAATATCGTTAACTCCTTTTAAACAAATATTTAAATATGCATGATTTTTTATTCATCTAATGTAGGAAGGAGTAAATTCTATAAAAGAAATACTACCTTAACATATTTATGTTATGACGTTCGTAGTATAGTTTTTTCTCATATAAGTAATTAACTAACTGTTTTTTGTTTATTTTATTAAGCAGCTTTTTTTATTTTGCATTTGGATATTAAATAACATATACATATATGTATGTATATAAATTATATTTTTTAATACATAAATATGAAATAATGAGAAAGTGAGAAAGTTTGTTTTATGTCTTCAATTAGTAAAGTGAAGTATGGGCTACCGGTGGTCCTATATTTAAATTTTGTATGAAAGGAGCTTTATTTTAGCTAATGTATCGTACGAATAAAAATTATTTAAGGAATTTTATTGCTTTGAATATTTCGATAATACAATCTCATATGCGATTACTTCCTTAGGTATGTTTTATGAAATAATACTAATGATAGTAATCAGCATAAAGAGTTTCGCATTAGAGTAGTCACAGAGAATTTAGCCTAGAGAGAGAGAGAGAGAGAGAGAATTAAGACCGTTCTCCACTTAATTTCTGAGACATTTCATGTCTAGTGGTAGATCTCAAACGACAATTTTTATCCAATAATGTAAAAAAAAATTAATAAGCTATGGCTATACACAGAACTTTTACTATGCTATTTAAGATTTTTCAAAAGGAATTGAAATAATTATTTAAAATAATCTTCTTATTGCATTATTAATAAAATGTTTATATTTGTCTAGTGGATCAAGAAGACAGACCACAACCAGAACTGATCCGTCCACTGCCATGGGTGTTCTTCCTTGCGTTACTCGCGGCACTACGCCTTACGAGAGAATTTCTATCTCTCATCAACTTAATGCGTGGAAAACCTCCTTTACGATCCGCTGACGTTGTAAGTATTGGATTTAAGTTGTTTCACTTTTTTTTCTGCGTACAAAAATGTAGGCAGATAGATTCTAGCGTTAAGACACTCCGTCTTTTTGCCAAATTGAAATTTGAAATTAATATATAAAATAATTAATTTCCTCGAGTGAAAAAAGAATCCACCACATCTTGCATTTGGAGTGCACATTGTTCACTAGGGATTTTCTTCCCGAGTGAACAATGTGCAAAACTTCAGGCAGCGGCCACGACTTGTTGACCGTACTGTACAATCGTAAAATTGATTTAAGACCTTCAGCGTATGTAGGTATATGATACGCTTCTTCTATAGCATAGCAACATTTATATTTTAACTAGAGATGCGCCAAATGGTGGTTTGACCGAATAACCGAATACCGAATACTATTCTGTTTAAACTTTACCGAACCGAATATTCGGCCGAATTATTCGGTTTACGATTTCTTTGTTATTTTGACGCGTAAACAGGTTTTAACATGTATGCCACCTGTCATCGCCGGCTACATAACGAGGGGGCCGTACCTCACCGCCACCCGAAACCACGAAATTTCAAAATATATCCAAATGTACTAGAATCTACCTATCAACATTGTTGGACCCTCCATTTCGAATGAGATTTTCTGCTCCAGAAAATTGTGAGCTGAAACTATGATAAACAGGGAAGGACCTCTACAATATATTTGTAGGAGATGGCTCGCAAATGACTCTTATTGGACCTGTGGGCTCCATTGTAGGTTAATGCAAGCAGAAATAACGAAGCAGATTCGTGACACTCGTCACTCGGCCTTCCTTCCTCCAAAAAATCTGAAGAAATCATTCCACAATCGTCAAAATATCAGAAGACTAAATCATTCTACGATCGTCAACTTCCTCTTTATTTTAAAATCGAACTTCACTCTCACACGTCACGACTCTACTCGAGGCATAAGCCTACGCGTTATTGGTCAAATTACTTCACTGGTCTAATAAAAGTCAAGTTGCAGTCTTATAAACATATATCAGCCAATCGTAACTCTCGTACTCGTAGCCAGTCATATTATAAACAGTTGCTACAAATAATAATATTGAAGCTAATCATTAAGCATCTAAGATAATATAATATCTGTTCTAATCTCTTCCTTCTAAATATTAAATTTTTTAAAAGGCATCTCATGTGGCCTTTTTGAACTTCTTAAAAGCCGGCAAAGCACCTGTAGATCCTCTGGTGTCATGAGTCCGGAAGAGGTCGTTGGAAGCGGTGGTCATTTACCTACTATCAGGTGACCCGTACGCTTGTTAAAATGTAAAGTGATAA
>DWNA01002484.1:0-11646 GCA_018249835.1 Heliconius besckei
GGAATTGTTTTTTGGAAAACAATGAAGACGGTTAACAGTATCACTTCAAAGTTACACACGTTTGCTAGTTTAATTTAAACGGTCCCAGTGGCCGCGATTTCTAACTATGAGACCCAAAAGCCTACAATATAAAGTAACTGTCAAATTTAGTTTAATTAACATTACATGCCATCCACAACCCAGAAACGTCACGTCATATGCATAACAATAAAAATAATTCATTTTGTTACATTACAATTGTAACAGTAGAAATTTGAAATCAATTTTAAATTTAAATCAATTTATGTTTAAGACAATTCAAAAATATTTCCTATTGACTTTAAAAGTAGGAGGTTATTATTTTGATATTTTTGTATGTGATATTGTTGAAATTGGTCAATATTTGAGTATGAACTAATTCGGCTTCCAAGTTCATATGCTAATTTTCATATTTACAAACATATATACATATATGTATATAAAAATATTTGTTGTGGTAATCTTAGCGCACAAATTTCTCGGAAATCAAACGTTATATCGACAGTATCCTTTTCATTTAAAAGTAGTATTTTCTCAATTAGGAGACAGTGTAAGTTTTATCAAAATCGGTTCATTAGTTTTCCAGATATGGGACGATGATTTTGGGCTTGCACTGCTTTGACAGTAAAGTATGTATTACTGGAATGGAAAAAATACAGTTACTTGAAATTGGTTTAGTTTTTCAAATTATTGTTATTATAATAAAATTCACTCCGTTACATAATAACAATAAAATAATACCAGGACACACCTGTTTTCTGTAAATTTGTCTTATCGTAAGGTTTTGACTGTGTAAAAGCACGTAGGTTGCCATGTGACATTTGTTACTTGTACTGGCGTTCAAAACAATTCCTAGAATACGTGGGGTCCCCACTCCCCCACTCTCCAGCACAGGCTGTTCTTAATTAATTACAACCAGATATAATATCGTAATGAGAATCATGTGTCACAAGTCAAACCACCATAAGAGCTGATCTTACGTAGATTACGACACCTGTTCCATTCATCATAAGAAAGCCGAAGAATATAATTTGGATAACAGTCATAATCAAGGCATTGAACTTGCCTCTATGGCCAACCGTGTGATTATTTATCGAAACTAGAATACTTTCACTTCGGTCGGTTGGTTGTCGTGCGGATGGATGGGTTTGACTATGAAAAATATAAAAAAAATAATAAAAATCCGCTTCACGCTGTATCCCTCACTTAACAGGGTAGGCAGAGGGAATTTAGTGTTAAGACACACTATTCTCGTTTCCATCGAATTCTGGAGGCATTGAAAGTTGAGTTTCGCAAATTCAAAACGAAATGAAAATACAAATTTAAAGAAATATTTCATTTCGAGTGGGAATCGAACCCATAACCAGTCGTCCACTTATATGGCCTCTAAAAGTAGAAAATTATAATAATTAAGAATATTCTACGAACGATGAGTCAGCTAGAGATGGTCGATAAGAAGACGGTGTCATCACACTTGTTTAACTATTGTAAGATGTAAACTTTCAATCGCTTCGCCTTTTGTGGATAAAGAAAGCAAGCGTCTATATAATTTTTCTTTGTGCCTAATCATGCGGATTACACCAGCACGACTTACTTACATGGATTTAGATGATTCTAAAACTCTTTGTTTTAATTACGTAATAAGTAGATATACTATATCTTTTAAAGTAATATCATCAAAATTAAAAGGCGATATCACGTAAAAGTTAAGATTGGAAAGTAATATAAGATGTTATTTAACAACATTTCACGTTTCACTGATGTATATCGTTTAATCGAGTGTTGATATATTAATTATGTTTTAGGCTCTATACATATACGTAAGTACATATTTCTACTTCAATTAAGCTCACAAATTGCTTTTATTTTTTTCTATGAATATTATTATACTTACGAGATAGGAATCGATAATATAAACGAATTAAAGACAAGAAAATTACTCTTTAGAGTTATTCTGACCCGTTGCGTAAGAAGCCGCCTACGACAATGTAAAAGACCTTTGCTGCCCATAAATAATAGTTAATAGCCAACCAATTATGAATAATGTTATGTTGTCAACGAGTTAACGGAGAAAATAAAATTTTATACGGAATCAGTCACAGTGGTTATATAATCCAAAACCCATAGGCTGTGGGTATGGCACTATGAGAAATATTAACTAGTAGATTTAATTAATCTAACTAGCGTTATAAATTTATACTGAATTTATTTCATTCTGTTTCTTCTTTATGAAATATTAGAAAATTCAATTACTTTTAATGTACCTAAATGAAATAATAAAAGTATGATATTTGAAAGTGATAAAGAAAAAAACGAAATGCAAGATCTATGTAAATGGAACGATACTATAGCAAGTGAATGGAGTGGTATATCTAACAAATATGTTTAGTAGATAAGGAAAATAATAATCGCTGTATTGCCGATGGTAGTAAGATTGACGGTACCTTATGCAGAGGAGACAGAGGAGCATCAGCACAGCTTACGTGTTTATCAGAGCCGGTATAGACGATGTTATATGACAGGAAATTGGTATGGCAGAGAAAATTATAAAAGGAATAAACATAGTAAAGGTGCAATCTGTCTGTGTTTCTTTCGTAGGATAATAAAATTACAAAACCTGTAGATTTTAATCAAGCACACCATTTGCGTACATAAAGTATCGAGATAGACAGTTAAAATAATTATTAATATAGCGTAATTGAACCTTATTGCCTACAAAATATCTAGATCTTGGCTCAATCTCTAGTCGTGATAAAATAATATTCGTTAACTTAAAAACATAGTGATGTGTCACCTAAAAAATTAAAGAAATACCTAATAATAAAATATTTTAAATTTACTTTAATCTCTACAAGTTAATACATACTGTTGTTTCATTACTCATTTAGCTTAATTAACTCAATTAGTGAAAAACGTTACTTTAATAGCACTACATCTAGTCGATTCACCATCGATTATTACAAAAGAAATGACTCGAATAATTACTTACTACTAAGAACCTGACAAAGTATTCGTATTAACATCAAAAGATTGATAAGGAAGATATAACCCTGTACACGTTCATTAAGCATTTACTCAAGCAAATTAATGAAGACATCGTTACTTTAACATTTATATATAATTAAAACAATTAAACCGACAATTATTTAAATTAACCGACAATGTTAACGGTTTTTGACTGTCCTTGTACATTTTGCATATATTCATTAAGTTAATAGTAATATTTCTATTTAACCTTTTTACATATTTATAATTGGTGTAGTTAAAATTCATATTATAACTTTTATTTAATATTTCATTTCCTAAATGATAAAATTAATGGTTTAATTGGGCTAAATAACTCAATTTGACTTAATTATAACAAATCGAAGCTATTTTTAAATAATGACCAACATTTACGTTACCATTTAGTTGAAAATTGATAACTTTATATAAATAGGTTATCGAGTGCACCTATAAAAAAATATCAATCTCGTAAGATAAGTGTGGGATTTTGTAAAAGATAACGTGTGTGGAACTGGGAAGTAAAGGGCATTGACCTATCACTGATAGGGCTAAATGGTCCGTAACATCACGATCAACAACAATGCATTGGGGCTATTCAATTCGCTAATGTCTCTTTAATTGGTTGAATGATTCGGAAAATATCCGGCATGAGACGACTGAATGAAATCCATTGAATTAGTGTACTCCGACGTAGCTGCGGACAGTTCTGTTAAAATACCGCTAACAAAATTTACTTATAGCTTTTTGGTCTATTAAAGCTTAAATTAAAAAAATATATTAATGTATAAATTAATAAAAGTAATTTATATTTACTTCTATCCAAATTATGAAGCAATTCATGGCAACATCCCATTTGGTAACTTCACAATGCTCTGTTATTTTCCAAGGTAAACCTACATTTGACGTTCAAAATTCAATAAAAGCACCGACTCTCGAGATTTTGATAACTCATCATGCACCTAAAAACTCGGACAATGGACTTGTAAAAAATATATTAAATACTACATATAGGTATATTTCCATTATATTCACGTAATCTATTTTTTTGTCTTTTTCCTTATATTAAAATTAAAGTGGACAATTATGAGAATATATTTTAATTTGATAATATTAAATAATTCTTACATTCTATTGTTAATAAACTTAGAAAGATATTTTACGAACATTTTTTTTACGTTTTTTTTAGATTAATAAAAGAAATTATAGTTTTTTACATAATCATATTATTTTTTATATATTTTTTTTCCTATGAAACTAACTCTATGAAGATTATCTGACGGAATAAAATTGCGCAGTTTAGCTAGCCATACTTTGGCAATAAAACAGTATAAACAATTCCTCAAGCAAAAATCTTTTAGTCATACTATGAACAATAACAATAATAATTGTACTATATAATATCAAAGAAGATTGAAACTTTTAATACTAATAAACAAAAATAATATAAATAATTGACGTACGTCGTACAATTATGGTAAAACGCACGCACGAACGACTGTCGGTAGCGAGCCGAGTATCGACGGAAGTCGCCAGGAGGACGCGTTATTTTGAGCAAAAACCTCGGGACATGCTGCATATACGGTAAAAATAAACAAACCTACTTAGTAAATAATCCATTTTGAGAAAGAAATTCATATTATTAAAGTAAACTTACACGTAATATATTAGTTTAAGGGTCCTTTATAGCACTGGATTTGGATTTAACATTCATAGTTTGATTCGTGGCTTCCATAATTCTAGTACACTTCGCAGTAGCTAACCAGCTACATCTATTATTAGCAACATAAACGATGACAAAGAGACGAAATATTACGACCGAACTATGCGGGGTGCTTGCTACTTCATTTGCATTTGCCTTGGACATAAATAGAAAGGATATCCGTTTGTATTGTAAGTTCACAAAATGTCTACGTTTAGGTATTATTTTTACTCAGACACTACTGCGGCTAACTTATTTCGTAGGTACGTAAATAATCTGAGAAAGGCACAGTCACATATGAAAATATTTATATAAAGCCCTTATAAATAACCAGCATCGGGTACTATATTATTGAAAATAAAACAATAATACTCAATAGATATTTCCGGTTCAATTCGTTCTCTCAAGGACACACCCAACTGCACCCCGTTTCCGTTTTGTAAATAGGGTAGACTAGTCAAATTCGTAGTGAAGCAAAAACAGACGCAGATGTTTTTATCAGATTTGTAAATGCGTAAACCTTAATGGCCTGCAGGTGTGAACTGAAAAGTTTATTGCAATCTGTATATAAATATTAAAGTAAATTATTAAGTTTTCATATTGTTTTTCACTTTGTAATTTAAGAAATACGTTATCATATCATCTCACTAACACTTTCCCCGCAACCAAGAATTCGAAGCATATACACATTGGCGGCAAAATATACATAATTACAGGGGTTGTCAGAGGTTCCTCAGAGCGGAGAAACGTGATAGATTGTCAATAATTGACTTTCTCAAGGTTTCAAGAAAGTAAAATGCCATAAAAAGCATAAACATGAATAAAATGACTCCTTTTTATTTTAGTATATTTAAAAAAAACGTAAAAAGTTGAAATGTGCCCTAGGGCTATTATTATTTACGCAGATAGTAATAAATTAAAAACATGTATAAACCATAGTCCACAAGTACCCTATTGTTTAATTCTAAACTAAATGCATCTCCAAAAGATGAGGTTTATAGACATATGATGACATATATGATTATTAAAAATTAATAAAAGTGTTACCTAATTACTAAATAAATAATTATTTTAAAATTGAATTCAACGTTATAGCTAAGCTTAAAACTCGTTTTAATTCAAGGATTAAAGTGAATTACACTAAAATAATTTTAATTAAAATATACATTTCAGATATTATATAATATCAGGATGGTTCTCTATAATGCAGTCGGACAATGAAGTGGTGAACGAATGCGGCTCAAATAAATGAAATGAACGTAACGTAATAATGAAAATATGAGTTGCGAGACGAAGCAGGAAGGTTGGGGGGCAGCCGGGACGCGCCCTCCACGCGCCTCGCCCCGCACGCCGTAGCGAGAGGCGACGGCCAGCTGCGCGTTTGTCTCACTCGCTTGTGTTTTTCGGCTATCGTAGTGAGGTTGACGCTTCATTCTTTATTTTCTTTCGTTCAACCAACAGAAACGAGTTTCTGTAAATACGCGTGTGAAAAAAAGATCAATCACAGATGCAATTGTGTAATGGACTGACTGAAAACATAACGAAACGGACGTTCCTAACTTGTGTCGCTATACGGAGTTGTTACTTGGATACCAGTGTCTTTTGTCTGTAACAGTGAATAAAACAAGAGTGGTGCTATTTTGGTACGTTCCTGTCAGGCTGCTAGCCTGTGAACCCAGCAGTGTAATCAGTGATTGTTGTCGTGGCCGGTTTCCGTTGAGGAAACTTTCCAAACGTGCATAAAACAGTGGGTAATGCTTTCCTAGCGAATGCGGGCCCTGCCTGCACGCATTCCATAGGGAAGCAAGTGCCGGCAATAAGCATTTTACGGTGAGTAAAGCGCTCTCAAGTTCATCGTACTTTGACCTAAAATTCTGAAAACGATGTGAACCAATGACTAGCTTTTGCGGTGTCAAATGTCGGTCTATTCATTGAACAAGTTAACATTCAAATAAAAAGATAAAAAGTGTAACCCTTTTATAGATATTCAGATGTATGACATATTACTTTCAAAAATCCTTAAATAAATCACAGTGTACTTTAAAAGGAGCATAAAAATAGCCATATAAATTTAATAAAAATATGTTAGTGCTATAAAAAAGTTGTTAAAATATACTTAAATCATAATTCATAAAAATTTAGTTCAATGTCAACTACAATATTTTATATAATATAATAAAAAATCATAAATTATAAGTTTATACAATACAATTGACACAGAAAACAGAACAGCAACAGAAAACTTATTTAATATATAATATTTTGAAATTATTGTTTTACAAAAATGTAAAGCACCAAATATGAATCTTAGGGATGCATTAGAAAATGGTTATTATGAACATGCAAGCATGAGCAAGGACTACAAACAAAAACAACTATTCCCACTCTTAGTAAAGAGGAGAAATGAAAAAAAATCCCCATTTGAGATGGAGCCCACAACCATTATATTTACAGTCAGGATAAACAAAGGATAGTTATTGTTTTATTACATAACATACTCTTTATAATGTATGCATGACCTATTTACTATTAAGAATGAAGAATACCATAGCATTGTTTATTGTTTTCACCATATTATTATTATACTGTTATGTTTTGATAAAATAAAACAGTATGAGAAGACAACCTCTGAAAGTGAATAAACAATATACAGATGTGAAATATTGTATACAAAACAATTTTTATGTTCAACATTCACACAGAAACATGTTGGAATATTCTGGACTGCTATGAGTCACAAAATATATACATTTTTTTAACATCTCTACCAGTTAACAGAATAAATAGAGAGAACCTGATTTTTATTTCTAAAAACTTATCACTTACCAAGATATAAATAATGAGTATATTTAAAGCCTGGAAAGATATTTTGTACTATAACTTAACTTTTGATATGACTCCAATTTTAATATTAGAATTAGGATTTCCAAACTTTTAAAAACCAAGTGTATAGTATTATGTATAAGTGTTAAAGAACTCCTAATGCAAGTAGGTGGAGGTACATTTAATATTTTATTTTTTGTGATGATTTCTATAAAACCATTGTGGTTCAATGAGAGGAGAGTAGTAGGAGAGTATCTGACTGTACTGGTTCAATCTTCACTCAGGGAAATGAATTGTTTTCATTTCCCTACGCTTAAAGACAAAATGTGACATTAGGTTAATGCAAATAATGTTCAAAATTGTTATAATACAATCAAATCAAATCAAGACATTGAAAATTCTGCAACATCTCTTTTGACAGTTGGAAGATTTATGATACATTTATTTTATCTGTTGCCACTAAATAAAGACTTTCAATGAGTAAAAAACTAGCTTTTCAATGAATTGTAGTAAAAAAAAATATTATTGCATAATAAATAACCTTCTAGAATCAAGTTTTTTTATTTATGAAGTAGATATATTATTTATTTTATCATATTATAAACATTTATAAAGAATAAATAAAATTAAATCATATTAAAATGCAAAATAAATATTAAAGTATGTAGTATTAACAATCGGTCAGCTTATCTAAAATATAATAGACAATGTTTATTTTATATGTGTATACTGTTTGGTGCATTGTAAGTTTTGTTATGGATACATTTGTCATGATGGCATTGTTTTATTACACACTACTCTGTTCTGATCAATTGTTATATCTTTATTATCACTGATAACATACTAGGTAGTTGACAAAGAATATTTGTTGATCATATAATTCTTTATTTCCATTTCTCTTGTAAACAGAGCTACATTGAACTATTTACTCTCATAAACCTCTCACATGCCCCTCAGGGGACCTCTTTGTTATGTCTGGGGGGGGGGGTCATTTTGTTTGACCTTGGTACAGTATTATCGACTTTGAAGGTTGACTGATGTCTCAGCCTACCTCTCTTACTCTTGCATCATATATATTTTTTACTATACTTCCAATGTGCCTAAACCACCTGAGGATATTTTGCTTCGTTCTTGCTTGTACCATATTTTCTAATCAATTTTTGAAATCAACTATAACAAATATTTTCTATTTTCTTTCTTTATAAATTAAGCTTGTTAATAACTAATTTTAAACTTATTATTCAATAGCTATAGCAAATAGATATTGATATTTTATCATCCAGACCGAATACTTTTCTTTACTCTAGATTTAAGAATAAAGTATGTACTACTGGTAGAACTTTCAGTTCCATGAGAAACAAATATCTCATATAACTTTAAACTTAACAACTGAATTTTAATGTGTAGGTGGCAAAAGTAGGGATGAGAAGTATAACTCTATATTTTGCTAGAAGATTTTATCGCTCTAGCTCTAGAATCATTTTGAATTTGATTTGGTAAAGAATGGGCATGGGAACCAAATGGACACGGTGAGTCCAAGGATCGTTACTTTCCTTATTTCATCATAAAAAATGGCATTAAGTTATGTAAAAATAAAGAGAAAAGAATATTTAAGAAAACAAATCTTAATGACGAAGTTGATAATTAATAAATTAATTATAAAAATAAAATATTTTTGTGTGTAGACAATTGTGCACAAACTAAAATATATTTTATATTTACTATTATATAATTTAAATAATTAAGTCAATGCACTTATACATTACAAAAATAAAATTAGTAGTTTTTTCTTTATTTAATGATTATGTAACTACAATAATTAAAAATATAAAAAAATATTTTTTTTATGATACGTTATTTCATTTATATAATTAAAACATAAAACGCTTAATATTATAAATATAAAAATTGTAATTTATAAGTACTGTAAAGGAATTATGCATGTAATGATATATTTTGTACAGTACGGTCGACGAATCGTGGCCCTGAAGTTAAGTTTTCTGAGCAATGTTTACTCGAGAATGTAATAAAAAGTAAGAAAAATCTTCAAATCAAATCTGGGTAGCCATCTATAGCTATCTTCAGAGCGGCCAAGACTTGTCAACCGTACTGTATTAACTGTATTAACATGTCAAAGAAACTAATTGTTATTTCTTATACAGAGAGGCAAGCGGAGCGGGTGGCGGGGTCGGCAGCGGCGGGCTGCTGGCCATGAACGCCACCCAGGTGCAGTGCGAGCCCCACGACTCGGTCGTCCTCATTAAATGTAAGTTACCAATTAACACTCGACACCGACTTCACCCTTGTTTGTTTACTTTAAAACTTGATTGGTGCATTATATGTTAACATTTTTTTTTTGTTTTTGAAGTACATTCATTGATAAAATTAAGGAGACTATTTTTTTTTGTTGTGTAATAATAATATTTTTTATAGTACACCCATAAAGAAGACAACATTGATATAGATAACAAATAAAATACATAACTTTTCCTTGTCAGTTAATTATCTTGCGAAATTAAATATTACCATATTTTATCTTTGAACTTTTTAACTATCACTTACGTTTCCTAAATACGCGTTATGTTGTCTTCTACTCATATATTTAATAACTTAAATATTGTAAAAAATATTCGAATTTTGGTTAAGCGCTGTACCTATTCAAAATAATAACAAGACATTTGCAATTTACTCTTTATTATGATTGCTAGTGGAAAGTATCTAGGCTATAGAGTCAAGGTCAATCTGAATTGAAATAAAATTAATGGTTCTTACACGACCAGCTCCAACATAAAGCTGGGAGGTAGATAATATATAATTAATTTAGCGTAACATAGGATTACGAATCATTTACGCTCTGGCTTGGCCGTGGCGAATATTGTAGTAGGCTGTATGTAGGCCCTTCGTTTGAACAATAGTGTTGTAAAATATGTTAAAATTACGATTAAAGTAGATATGTTATCTGTGTAATGTAACCATAAACACATGTGTTTCTAAAAATATATTTAAATCCACCTCCATTTCGTCAGTCTTCGAATGAATAATTACATCGATATTGATGTATTCCAATTACTTTTATCTCATATAGGCAATTATTGTTTATCACAAGTAATTCAATTTAAATAATTATTGGCGCGTCAAATATTTTAAATGTAAAGGCTTGCTAAATGTTTTCTGAGAACGATATTTTCATACAGTATATATTTTGGCAATTAAAACATAATTTATATATTTATGTTCAATATAGTACGCATTAAGTAACAGGAATTTGTTTTTCACTATTTGTTGATTTCTCGTGCAAATAATACTTGGTTACGAATACGATTATACATACGTTGCGATTCACCGAAATAGCTAAAGTATTGTGTTTTATATTCGTCCTCGAAAGTTCCCCCGTTGCGCCGGCGGGCGGCGCGCCGCTCAATTGATGCGGGAGGCGCACATTTACAATTAACTTGGTGAACCTAATAATTGTGCGGATGAACGTCATTGTTCAAAACTTTTTCCTCGTCAGTGCGATGCTAGGCTTAGCAATTGACATGGTTACCAGTCAGTTACCACCAATTATGCAAATCCGGCTTAGTTCTAAACGGACTCTACAGTGTGCAGCACGTTATGAACGATGCATTTCTCAATAACTTATGCGAATCTGGCAGGATCTTGTAGTGTATGTGCTTGTGTCTGTGTGTCCCGATGGTCGCGACCATGCAGTGCACGTTGGTCATTGTTGTAAACAAAGTTGAGCTATGTCCTGTTGCGGAGGAAACGGTCAAACAAATAGGTACGTTCGTTCATCTAACATTGATTCATTCGATTGAATGAACCCGTTAATTAATTAATATTCATACAGCAAATTATTATGAATCATTTTGTTTACATATGAATTATTCATTCGGTCGTTTTCTATTTGTACGAATTAATTTGATGTTTTTAAACACGGTTTAAATGTGATCTACGTATACACTTTTTTAAAATTGCTAAACTATTGTTGTTTTGAATATTATATTTATATTATTGTTTGTCTATATTGTAATAGCACTTATTAGCAAAATTTAAAATTAATTAGCCTAAAATTAAAATTAAGTAGCTCTTAAATTATTAAT
>DWNA01002485.1:0-11641 GCA_018249835.1 Heliconius besckei
ATATATTCTATAGATTTTACGACCAATTTATCTCTTATCTTTACCTATATAGTTGTCTGTTTGTCTATATTTATGTACATATATATGTAAATTATCGCCGTATACTCAGGGTGTATTTATTTTAAAAAGCTTGATAATATAAAAATATTTATGTAAATCTCAAATAAAACGTGAAACAGTTCAAACACTTTGCAAATGTGACTTTGACAATATTTTTTATTGTATTTTTGAAAGTAGACAATAAGTGTTTTTGAGACCGACAAAACAAAATCCACAACCTGAAATATTTAATTATTTACAAAACGAAAAAATAATTTTATACCTAACACTGTTCTAAAATATATATTTTTTAATATTGATAATAATGTTTGGAATAATAATTTCCATTAGACAATAAATTTAATACAATAACGTTTTCAGCACATGTTATTGAGGCACTTTTATTGTTTTGGGCCAATATATTTTATATTTCGTTTGAAATACAAGCATAAATATATTTTGGATATGTAACTTTTTCTCATCATTATATTTTGATTGTACTTGTCATTTTAATTTGATCATTCGTTCACAAATATGACATTATAATTATTTAATAATTGTATCAAAATAGTTATTTGTATAATATTTTGCATATAATCGTTGCTGTGTTACGCTGACATATATATTCACATCAAATATGAATGGTTATATCCATTTCGGATTAGTCCTTATAATATTTATTATTACTCTAGAATAACATTATACTATCGACACTTTAATCGTGTTATCAAATAAATTTATTCCATATCTTATAATTAAGTAACTCAAATAACTTACATTTTATTAGTACATAGTGTTATATTCATTAGATTTTATTAGATCTTTTCTCATAATCAATATATATATAGTAATAGTCAATGATCTGTAGAAGAATGATTAATCTGCTTTTATAATCATAATCATCATAATCATTAATACTCTATTATAGAGATATATTTAACATTATACTTTTAATATGGATTAGTCGTGATTAAAATATCGAAATACTATATCGTACACCATATCTTGCTTAGATGAAAAATAAGATACCAAATTTAACGTTTTTGTCTCATGAATTAAATATATTAGTATATAACATTTTCATCTCTAACGTGTATAGAGATTTTTGCAATGGAAATGTATTTGTCACTGATGACTTTGGAAATATGTAAATATAATTATATATAATAATAAATAGTATTGATATATGTGATATTTAAATAATATTTGAGTTAATATCTTTGTTTTTAACGTACGAAAAACGAAATAATTCCTGTTAATAAACCTTTTATAATGTATTCGGTAGATATATGTTATATTTAAATATATAATAAATCTACAATATGATATGCCCTCTATATATATTTACATTTATATATGACATACAGTGTACGTTCTATAGAGTATACATATATTTATAAATAACACATAACTTTCAAAGTCCAGTCTATCCAGATGCGTATGGCTGCGTAAATGGTATAGAACTGTATGTGAATAAAATTTTACCATTGCAGTATTTATTGGATTTAAAAATAGACTTTCATTATTTAAATATTCATTGGACCTATAGGTAAGGTAGTTTGGAACTTACAAATGATATATATAATACTAAGTAAAATATAATCACAAAAACTTCCAATAGTAGATTCGTTATAATTGAAAAAAATATATATACTTTCAATAATAATATTATAATATGTTAACAAAATGACGCTGGTTTTTAAGTTTGCTTTTCTAATTTTGTATAATTAAAACTTTTTAATTTATGTTTAAAGATATATATTTAACATATTATAATGAAAATATTTTATTTCATTTCAAGTCGTGTGTGACATTTTATTTCAATATATTTTTATTTATTAAACGAGTATGTTACGTACATTCATATTTATATATATATATATTTTTATATATATATATATACATATATATTTATCATAATTATACTATAGATAATTGTAATAAAAAATACTCGTAGTATAATGAAAAAATATTACTTATCATTATTTATTAATCATTCATATTTGATGATTTTTTTCTTAAATATGTACAAAATAGTATTAAAAAATATAATAAGCAATAGCTGGGTTTGGGTCCTTTACATTTAGTTATAAACATGAAGATTATCATAAAATTCTTTATTTATTTCATTATAAATTGATTTATTATAACCTTTTTAGTCATAAATATTCTATACTGTAGTTGTATAAAAAAGCCATGAGCTAAAGTGTATGGTAGTAATAATTGGAAACCTTTGTAAAATATACAATATTTAAGATATTCTATCAATATATTATATGAAAATAATATTATTGTGATAGTTATTAGTGATATTTTGACGCTTTTAATAATCATTATAAAATGATTTTAATGATAAACTATGTATAATCTTTTGTCGCAATATTTATAAAATCTAGTCTATATAATAATTTATTTTCATTATTTTTTGTTATTCTTGCAAGTTTATTGTTTTATTATAGTTTAATGATGTTTGTTGTTTGTTTGTAAATGTTGTTTATGTTTGCGAGTTATGTGACGTTGTTTTAATAAAGTGTGGGTATATGAACTAATCGATTATTTTATTTTTAAATGTCTGATTTGTCGCCATAATTTTATATTAGGACCATTCATGTGTGTGTTGATGCTATTTTTACCATCGTATTTTTGATCTTGGAAAATTCATATAGCCATAACTAATCACGAAAAAATTAAAATTTTCAATTCTGGGTAGGTGTCTCCAAAAAAAAGTTTAGGCGCTCCAAGCCACGTATGGGTTGCTAGTAGGAAATAAAAAAAATGTTCATTATCAACATTTAATAATTAACTTCATAATTTTTAAATTTTGATTCATTGTTTTTTGTAAAAATTATGATAAATATATCTATCCTTTGAAAGCAAATGCGTATCCTTCCCCAAATGAATGGGGACCTTTGTTCTGTTCTTCTAAATCATTTTCACGGTACTGGAAACAAAAAAGTTATTAGACAAATTAATGTAATTATTGCTTAAAAGAACAAATTCATCTAAAAATAGAAATATGAAGACCGGAGTGTAACACTAGGTTTTAATATATACCTATGTAATTAGACTTTATAAACAAGAAAGTTAATTATTATATTAAATTATAAAATTTATACCCATAAATTTAGAAAACATATAATTAAGTATTTGAACGTATCGGGACTAGTCGCTAACTCGCTACACTAAAAAAAACAGTCGAATTAATAACCTCCTTTACTTACAGAAGTCGGTTAAAAAGTCTATATTACATACCTGTCCATCATCACGACCGTCTGGCCTCCAGTTTTGGTTAAAATATTGACTCCCAGCACCTCTTTCTCCAGGACCTTCGGCGCCCTAATGAAATGAAACCTTTATTTTTAGTGATAAACAAAAAAAAATAATGCCCTAAAAAGCCATCTAAAATTAAAATTAATTTTTTTTTAAAATGTATTAATTAAATAATAGATAGTGGATGGGATTCATATAAAGTATATTTTAATTTTTTTGCTCTCTCAATAAGGCAAAGAACGGCGTTGAGACCGTCATTCAACACGCAATACCTCGAGAATTTGGCGAAAGTAGAGAACTAAGTGTCTCAACACTAAGCTCCCTCCGTCTATCCTATGATACAGCGGGAAGTTCAAAAAAAATATAAAAATATAATTTATTTTACTTGATTCTGCCAATTTTGTGGTTCAGGTCGCTGTTGGTTGTATTCCTGCTGGAGTTCGTACTGTCTTCTTTGTTGTTCATACGCTTGTGAGTGGTAGTTGTCTGTGTGATAAGTATTAAATACTGTTGAAGATTTATATCAATTAAGAAAAAGACTTAAGGACGTTGCCACACTGCGCGTGACTGCGAACGTGGTGGCGGGTTCGATTCCCATTCAACACGCACACACTATACTCTATCTGCCTTTCCTGCTGTATGTGGGATACTATTCATTAGTATCCCATATACAGCATAGTATTCATTTACTTTAATTAACATTTGGCATCAGTTTAAAAAAAAAAGTTTAAATGATAGTGGAAATACTTGCTTGGCGCTGGTGGAGCTACTGGCTCAGGACTTTTCGGCAAGTGGCTGCCTTCTAGGATCTAAAAATAAAAGAAAGAGATAGGGCGAAAACAGTGGGGAGAACGTTCCGTTCTTCACTTTAAAAGTAGAGAAGAAATAATGTCTACCTTTCTTTACGCAACAATGCTGTACATTTTTTGTGATTCTAGATCAAAAGAAATATCTTTTGATCTTTGTCATTTTTTATGTATGTTTCTTTGGTTTCTTTACTGTATAGCAGTGGCTGTTGTTCAAATTAAGTTCTCAATAAATTAATAATTGGAGAAGTGCGTTATCACTAGAATGTTTTTGACTACCCAATAAATTATGTAAATACTACGAAAAAAAGACAAGTGTTGACGGAGCAGCACATCACAACGGTTGTGGGTTTTATTCTCACTATGGGGGGAATTAATTATTTTCATTTCCTCGTCCTGGTAACATGACAATAGCGCGGCGTTGAGTTCTGCCACTTAACATTCAATTCTTAACATTCATAACAACAGTGGAGTGAGTACCTGAAACCCTTCTTTCCCGGCCCTGTATTTCAGCTTTACGAGCTGCCCGCTCGGGTCCTTGTACTGATAAGCTCCAACTCTTGAGCCGTCAGGTTCGATCACTTCTCCCGCAGCTAAACCATTGTCTGATGCGTATTCATAACGGAAAGCACCCTCTGAATATAAAAAATATTTTAACGAAGCCGTGTGGGGCGCCGTTTTAGTGAAGCCGTGTGGGGGACACGGCTTCACCTTGGTTTAATTGATGATTTTTTTTTATTATAGCCAAATTATACAAAATTAGAGATAAGTATCGATATAAGAACTTAGTTTCGATATAAAAACGTTTGACGTTTCAGAAGTTTTGCGTTATTACGTTTTTGTTCAGATCACTGATATGTTGAGTTTTAAATTTCTGTAAAAACGCTTTTCTAAAAACAAATATCGATAACGTACCGTTTTCCTTAACATATCGGTTTTAAGTTACGTTTTGATATATGGAACTCAACCCTATACAAAATGTTTACATACAATATATATTTATATTTAATATTTTCACTTCCTCGCTCTGGTAACAAGGCAAAGCGCGGCATTGAGTTCCGCTTCCGCCACTCGACATGCAATGTCTCCAGAAAGTGGGGAACGGAAGTGTCTTAATGGGAACGGAGTCTCTTAACACTAGGTTACCAGATTTCCTTTACCTACCCTGCTATCTGCGGGATACAGCTTGAACCCTATTACGAAATCTTCAATTTTTCTTCAAATCTTCAATAACAAAAAAATGACGAAGAAAAATTACCTGAACTCAAAGACTGTTTGTGATGCAAGATGGCTGCCTGTTGCTCTTTAGATATGCCGTACGGCAAACGCCAAGGCTGTTCCGCTTTTGGACTTTCAGAACCTGTTGGAGAAATTAAATGAATGGAAGAACGACAATTGACTATAGACTAGAATAATTTAAATACATATTCAATTCCTTTTTTTTTTGACTTGAGGTTAATGCTGCCCTGTTGGTTTTTATAGCGGCACCGGTTGGATAGGTAAGAGGGTACTCTGACCCTGAGAAAGTGTCAGCACTACGTGGCTGCTTGAGAGGATCTCGTCGGCGGAAAGGGCGTCCGTTGTGGGACTCGAATCCAGGCTTGTGACCATCGATCAGGCTGGAAACTTCAATTTCCTGAATTAGACAGTTGTGGCGCAGCGTCACAGCGTCGGACTGTTGAGGTGTTGTTCGATTGTTGTTGTTGAGGTGTTGTTGTTGGGAGAATTATTAAGTTCAGTAACTCGCTCTGGGTAGTTTCAGTAAAAGAGGTGTTTGATTTCACCACATTATATGTAACATTGTCAACATTACCTCTATAGTTTTCATAAACGGGCGGTGGTGGTGGGTTCGGTCTCCACGACTGGACCGTGGTGCCTTGAGGGGTGATGTCGTTGCTAGGGTTGAACATCTGCCGTCTATAGGGATCCACCTACAAATCAATCAATAAAAAATGTACAAATATACATTATAAAAAATACATAAAAAGCACAAATATATATTGTTAGAAATCAGAAGTGAAATATATTTTTAAAAAAAACGGTAATTAAGGTATAAAACACCTTTTAAGACAACAGAAGTGAATGGTAGTTACAACTTAATATTATCCCCGGTCTCTAAATGAGGTGGAGCATGGAGCAGGTGTAGGCTTAAGGGAACCTTTTCCGATATATCAACACACGCCTTGCCTGCTCCAGCCCAGCCCTCCAGCCTCAAAAATGGATTTTTTTAATTTATATTACTGATAAAAATTGAAAGAATGAGGAACCCTCGGCGGAACCCTACTCGCACTTGACCGATAGATTTGACTTGACCTTATAAGTAACGAAATCTTACTATATCATTGTTTCTCTGAGAAGAAGCCCAGGGAGTGTCGGCTGGTTCAAACATAGCGGCTCGAGGTATCTAAAAATAAAAAAAATAATCCATACAACTTTAAGTTCATGCCTTATCCCGTATATCAAGGTAGGCAAAGGGGAATTACCGTTAAGACTCCCACTTCCTCACGCATCGCCTACTTTATGTTGTTACAGAAGCGAGAAAATGAAATTATTTCTTTCTCCCTAATGGTAATTGAATCCACAACTGTTACCGTCGCGTTTACAACCACAGCACTAGGACGGCTTCTAAATAAAAATAATAGGTACCTAATAAAAATAACATCGCGTGTTAATTTAAACATATGTTTAATTAGTAATTGGTCATTAGTCACAGTTCGGTGGTCGCAGCTTATGTGCACGGTTGATGTAATTTTGACGAAATTACATAAAATATCTAATTAGTATTAATTTTATTGGCTTTTTTATTGTGAATGATTATATTTAATTAACTTTCATTTCCCAGCGGGCAAATAGCTCGTAGACGAAATTCGGTGTTGAGCTTTTGTGTTTAGCCGCGGTCTATAACTATAGTTGTTGTCCACATTTATATTGAGACAATATTTTTATTTAGATTAGAGTAATTTAGCCATCTTAATTTTCCCTCTTTAACTGACATAGCGTTGAATTCCACTACCCGCAATGTTTTTAAAACTACAAGGTTATGGAGAACGGAGTGACTTAGCACTAGGTCTTTCTACCTATACTGTATAATATTTTTTAGCTTCACACTGTATCCCGAACATAGCTTGGTATTCAGAGGGAACCTTCTCATTAAGACACTTTTGTTCGCCACTTTCCGTCGAATACTGGAGGCGTTGAGTGTTGAGTGGCTGAATTCTACGCCGTCTCTTTACCAGTACTGAAAATATTAAATATTTCATTTCCTCAAGTGGGAATTGAACCCATAACAGTCGCACGCTTCGCGACCCCGACGATAGGCCACTTTATTAATGTATAATATAACTTATATGAAAGAAACACGAAAAAAAAAACTCTAAATTACTCATTTTAATTCTAAAGGTGCTATAAAAAAAAGAACTTACTTGTCTAAATGTTTGTGGCGCATAGTATTCGCTGTCCTGCGCACGCGCAACCGCTACGATCACACACCAGAAACATATTAACTGAAATTATAATTTATTTATTAACAATTATAATTTTTTAGATTTTTTATATAGGGTACAGTTATTATAACTTATTTAATTAAATTTTATACCATATAATATGATAATAGGTTCAATTCCTACTCAATAACATGACTATTTAAAAGAAAATCATTTCCCCACTCTAATAACATTGTATGGCTGTATTTTAAATTGAAAGTGGAGAAAGGAGTGTCGAGTCCCTCAATTCTCTCCACGCAATAGGAATATAGTAAATACTTACCCGCATCTTCAACACTGTACGTTTGTATGTCAGCGCTGTTACGGTCTTACTCCTATATATAGATATTTGAAAGGCAATGGACCGAAAATTAACCTGTTTACAAGAAATCGCTAAAAATTTACTCATTTAACTAATAACTAGGTATGATAAGTTTGGAAATTGTATAGTGTGAATTCGCCGCTTTAAAGTAGTAGGGAGTTCGATTTTAAGAGATTGATTTGTATGAAATTAGCATATATTTTATTGATTTTAAGCTATAAGCTTACAATTTTTCAAGTTTCACGCTTTGTCCCTAACGGGTTAGAAGCGGTAACGAAGCGTGAAAGGCTAAGAATATCTCTTTCACCTCGTTCACTGTCATCAACTCGCACATATGTAGAAGCTCTGCGGGGAGTCTTATGCTAATATTACATGTACAACTACTAGAAGAAGCAAGTAAATGCTGGAATATATTTAACTGTTACAGCGTAAAGCTATAACTACAGTTCCATACCTACTAATGTTATATATACTCATACCCTTCAGGATATTCTGATTAGGTACCTACTTGTAGTTTTGTATCGTCTCTAATGTATCCATTCATACATCAAATAGCATCTACAGTCGGCGAAGCGTAAGCTGTGGTATAAGAGTCTCCGTTCGTATGAGTAACTTTTTTTAAGAAAATAAATAACTTCACTCTTTTCACAACCGGCGCGTTTACTGAAAAAATCAAGGTTCTACGTAAATGCAATCAAAATATTCGAAGTTTACGCATCGTTTTTACTGCATTTTGTATGAAATTCAAGCAGTTATGAAATTTGGCACGACGCGACGTGAGAACTTATATTAGATTTAAATAAAGGAAATATCTGATTATTTCTATAGAATACGTATATTTTGTATTTGCGAGTTTTTTTACAAATAAATCACATTACAAATTTATATTTTTAGTTCATTTCGTATAAAATGTGTACATACATAATAAAAATAATATAAATTAAAATTTGTGAGCCAGTTCTGGGCGAGATCGACTCACACTTGACTGTTTATTGTGAGCTTATTGTATCTATGTGTTATTTATCTTGTTTAATTATATTTTTTATTAGTCATAAATCGGCAAAATTAGTGTTAATTTATTCGGTATCGTCTCTATTAAGCCGGAATGTAGGTTAGAGGTAGAGTGGAAGTGAAGTATCCTGTTGCCAGATTTCTTCTTTAAACTACAAAAAATACAGAGATATTAGTGTAAATATAAAACTAATACTCAAAACGTACTTTTAGTAAATATTAATTACATTACACAGAAACAATATTTGTTCTAATTTATGCTTCGGTAACATCCTTGAAATATTATTATAGTGTTATTTACATTTCATCGATTGTAATCATATACTTACTTCTATGTGCGAAAACGACAGTAGCTCAGTAGTAACATTACTTTGTTGGTAATTGGTTCAAAATTGGACAAGAAATTTCAGTAATAGACGAACATAAAATAGTTAATTCAATGACTCGTGTAATTGAATGATTTTATGTTTGATATTTAGGGCATTGAGTGTTTAGTGGCGGAACTTATCGCCACCGTCACCAGAGCTAAGAAACGAAAAAATAAATTTAAATAAATATTTAATTTCCTCAAGGAAAAGGAAGCGACTTTGTTCGAACCCACAACAAAGTCGCTTTTGCAATCACACTTTGTGCCTCTACGCCACGACTAACCTCATATTTCAATTAGAAATAAACAGAAATAAATGAAACAAATTTATTACATATATATTAAATAATTTAATGCAAATAATCGAACCTTTTTCATAATATTTGTATATCACATAGCAAAGAATATTTTAAAGTAAGATACAAATAGGCAGACATATTTAAAAATAGACATAAATCAAACGAAATTTTACATACAATGTTATTTATTAATTTAATGCAAATAATCCGATACCCATGGTGTCATATCGCTGGTGTATCGGATAGGAGGTACGTCGTAAGGCAGAATAAGGCGGTCCTTTGCATTTCCTTCTAATGGAAAATAATCTTGGTTTATCTATAGTAATTAAAGAAAAAGAATAACAAAATAAATAAGTTTAAAAAATAAATTTATTTTATTTTATTTATTATATTAAAAGTCTTTACTTAGCAAATAATTATGTGTGTGTGAGTCTTTACTTAACAAATTATAGATCTTGAATTGAATTATATTGCTAGTAGCAAATCAATTATTATTATTTAAAATATTTGGAGCTTTATATGTAAAAAGTTAATTTCTTCTATGCTACATATAGCAGGATAGACAGATATTTTTTTTCAACTTCAAACTGTATCCCGCATATAGCAGGATAGCGAAGAAAACTTCTCAGCAAACAAAGACAGAAAGTTACGACATTCCGTTCTCCGCTTTCAGCCCAAAGGGTCTAGCAGGGCAAGCTGCACTGGCTTTTAATGTAGTGTTTCTAACATAATTGTATTGGTTTCTCTGTACATGCATATCTTGCTATATCTTTGAAGCATTGAATACACATGTATACATAAAATAGTAGAAGTAACGGAAAATAATTCACTTTGCATCATGGGAATCGAACTTAAAATTAGTTCCGTTCGTTTCCCAGTGGCTGTAGACGCAACGGTTGTTCGTCCGATTTTCACTCAGCGGTGTGAAATATTTAATATTTTCATCTCTTCGCTCTGGTAACTAAATTATCTGGTAGACTAAATTATCAAAACGACGTAACAGTTCCGTTACTCATCCCTATCGTGAAAATTCTGCCCACGCTGCTATTTACAGCGTGAATCTAAAAAACCACAAAATCAGAAAATTATATAACTTAAAATCTACTCGACTTACCACAAATTTAGGCAAAAACAAAACGCCGCATTCATAACTCATAATTCTCAATGCTCTATTCCCTTTGTTAATAGAACCCCAAGCCGCCTTGCTTATATTGGCGGAAGTTAAAAGAAAATATCCAGCCATTTTGCCATCGGGTGAAACACGAGTGTACGATTTAATATGAGGCATAGCTTTGTCTCGATATATTGATTTGGAACGCCATTGGCTATAAATATGAGAAGATAGGTTAAAAATATGTGGAAATTATATCACAAAAATATGATTTTATTATAAATAAAAACTTTTTTTGTGATATTTTTTCACTTGTAAATACAGATAATATTAGAACTAGATGATAGAAAGAAAACAGTATCATTTTTACAATCAGCACATGTTATATTACTAAAAACAAATAAAGATACATAGGAACATTTTGCAGTGCTGAAACAGTCAAACACAAAGAAATAGTAATAAATATAACTCACTATAGAAAATCCTTTAGCCACAACTGTTTATTATTGACTTCGGCCGCGTACGGTAGACATCCGCCACCGAGGAGGCCGTCGTGCGATTGTTTTACGTTTTCTATAGGAAAAATTATTTTATGTTTACTTTTCGTCCAAATTTGAGACATTGAATGTTGAATGGCAGAACTCAACGCCGCACTTTGTTTTATCAGTAAGGAAATGAAACTAATTTATTCATTTCCCCCGAGTGGGGATCGAGCCCACACTGTTTTACTGCGACAAGATAGCGTCATATAGTTTAGTGAGTTTAAATTCCATATAAATGGCACATTTAAATATTGGAAGTAGTCACAACGTAAAATATAAAAAAGCAGAACGATATATCACTAAGCACTCTAAATCTACTAACTAATTAATATCGAAATAAAATATTACCTAACGAAGGATATACCAGTTTCAATGGGGCAGGTTGAGTCAGT
>DWNA01002486.1:0-11635 GCA_018249835.1 Heliconius besckei
CAAATTAATTTAGAATGAACAAAGAATACATACCTAATTGTATTTTTTATATTTAAAGAATTTTAAATAATCGCATCTCCTATTTACTTTCTACTTCTTGTCATCTTGAGGTAACAAAATCTGTATTGACATTAGTATGCCACGGCTCCCCATAAGAATGTACACACAATACCGGTTATCAATTTTATACACTGACCAGATAAGCTTTCACTCTGTGCTTTATTTAAAAATTATCTTTCATGTAAGTGCCGTCTTTTATCTTAATAATATTATTTATGTGTAATAATAAATAATAATAATAACAGGCTTCAGCGCTGTATCCCACACAGCAGGGTAGGCAGAGGGAACCTAGTGTTAAGACACTCCGAGACACGCCGAATTCTGAAGGCATTCAGTGTTGAGTGGCAGAACTCAACGCCGCGCTTTGCCTGAACACCATAGCGAAGGAATGGAAATATAAACGTAAATAAATATTTCACTTCCTCGGGTGGGGATCGAACTCATAACCGTCGTGTTACAGGCGCGGCGTTTAGTTTCACTCCCTAGCACGTTTGTCTACACCGCCTTATGCGGGATACAGCGCGCAGCTGAAAAAAAAATCTACATATGAAAGCAAACATAAACAACAAATTTTATTTCGCCATTTTAAATTTCATTTGTTCAAACAAAAAGTTACTATAACAAAAGAAAATTATAAGCTAAGTATTATTTGTAGCATCGTAAACCTTGTATATAATTGTGTCAATGAAACACTTTCCTTAATGTAGATAAGGAAATATTCATGAAGAATTTATGGGGGTTTTTTTAGAAAAGTAAAAATCTTTTAAACTATTTATAATAAAGAGGAAAATTCAAAAAATACCACACACAGACTTACAGCACTTATTAAGCGACTGTGTTTTATCAACAATTAAAATAATTTCATTTAAATACAATATTCAGTGAAACTAAATCTAACATTAAAATATTAATTATATGTAGAAGTCTTATTTAGTCTTAAATAACCATATATTCTAAGCATATTCTCAATATATACGAGTATGTCTAAGTAAAACCGTTATGCATTGCGAGTGTCACCTACGACTGGATCGCGGCTTCCATATACAATTAACATAGGTTTCAACATCTTCTTTGAATTCAAGCTGGAATTACTACTACGCACTAATTACTAATTACTCTACTAATTACTTTTCTCGGATTGACTATAAATTACTTATTAAGAAAACGTACAAAATTTTTACGTAGCGGTCTTTGAACCCACACCTCTTGGAAACCGTCCAAGCGCTTTGACCACTAAGCCATACGTTCCCATCAAGCTACGTCGAAATTCTTATACGGTTGTTACAACACGACGGTACCGTCGATAGTGACGCAACAGTAACTCTAATGCCAACGATTTGATTTGAATTGTCAACCTTAATAAAAATTGCATTTATAGATTACATACATAAATACCTAATACAAAATAAGTACTATACGGTCAGGTTGCAGAATTCAGTTTTATATGAAGAGTAGAGAAGAGAGTAGAAAATATTTTTAATAAGTCTACTAGTAGTGTTGTAAACACTACTAGTAGACTTATTAAAAATATTATCTCTTTCTGAGGCCAGTCGTGCCAGGCGCAGGGGAACAAAGTGTGATCAGAACTGAATATGTGAAATAAACAGAACTGGTTCAGAATTCGATCCTCAAGTATCAAGGAAATGAAATATTTATTTTAATTTATATTTTCATTTCTTCGCTGTTGTGTCGAGGTAAAGGTGAGCGTTGAGTTCCGCCACTCAACACGCAAAGCCTCTAGAATTCGTTATTCAAATATATTTAATATAATAATGGCCGTGTTCTTTAAATATTATACATACAAGTAGAGGTAACATTACGAATAATTATTACATTTTGAATATCATTATGTAGAAGTATTTTATTCCATATAAAACCAGTATTGTTATCGTGAGTTGAACGTGTACCTTAAAAATCGATTTGGCTGAAGCCAATTTTATTTCTCGCTTACTATTAAAAGTACTTTTTATAGGACAGGGTTTAATTCAATTTCTCTTCTTTCCTGTATCCTGCAAATAGGATGGAAGAGGGAAGCTAGTGTCAATGGTCTCCGCTCCCCAATTTAGTTTAGTTTAAAAGTTTTAAAACATAGCATGATTGCACGTTAAGTGGTGGTTAACGCAGCGTTTTGTCATGTTATTGGAGCGAGGAATTCAAAATAATTTATTCCCCTAAGTGGGAATTTAACCCACAACCTTAAGCTGCGCCACAAACCCACGATGGCCTCTAGATTTTCCTTATTAATAGAATAACCAAATATTTTAAATATCTTAGATATCAGTCGATTTGGTGATATTTATTTTTAGTTGAAAACCAAAAAGTCAAAATGAATTATTTATTGTGGTATCGTATAACCTTAATAAAAAAAAATCTTACATTATTTACACTCGCGTTATTTATGGCTGTACATTTGATATTTTCGGTATACTAATGTTGTTATGGCCAGTTGAACAAGATTATTGGGTTTTTATTAAGATTTTTTATTGTATACTTCAATATTTAAAGACATAAATTATAATAAGCACCTCTTTAAACAATATCTAAATTATAATTTGTCACACAATGTTTGAATAAGCAAATTTTAAATGATATATTTTACAATATCAAAAATATATTTAAATTATCTTGGCAAATGTGTTAGAGTCTGACTACACCGAAGGGTTTTTTTTTATTTGTGACTTATTTTATGTCCGTTCCTCTTTTGTTGGTGTATTTTTCTTAATTAAGTTATTTTTTCTCTCTTTTCTCTCTCTTTTCTCTTTCTTCATGTAGGGCGTAGGCTATGAATGTCCTTGTCAATGTCGCACAGATGTTACAGCTAAAGGACGAGAAGAGCCCTTCCCAAGATCATCTCCTGTGTTTACTGTTCTCCGTATCAATGATGGGGATGGCCAATGGTGGTCGTCCACCACGGTGATTACGGTGCTGTTACATTTTAGGGTTTAGGGTTTTCTCAGTTAAAATATTCCATAATACAATATACTAATAGGTTATAAAATGACAAGCTATAAAATTGATGATTTGTTTACAGGAAATGGCTAGAAGAAATATCTTTAGCGAACAAGCAGGGCCGAAAGCCGTCGCTTCTCCGTGCCATGACCAAGGCTTTCTGGTTGAGTTATGCGCCTTCCGGCATTATGTTTCTCATTCAAGCACTCATCCTTAAGTAAGTACTAAATATATATCCTGTTTTAATTATCACGCTCTAACTTAATACCATTATATTTCCATATCGAATTGGAATGTGTGATGATGCGATGTGGTACCTACCAGATAAATATTAAATAACTAACGACTCCTGCGCGGCTTCGCCCGCGCCTTTTTTTAATGTGATTTAAATGTATTAATGGAAATTTGGTTGGTTATTTTAGTATATTAATCTACACTATTAGCCCGAACAAATAGAAATACAGACAAACAAAAAATATAACATTATTTGTTCGTGTCAGTATCGTGTAAATAGCTTCACAAATAGACACTTTTTATTATATAATTGTATAGAATAATATTTTTTTATTAAATCTGACAATTTCGCGAGCAAAATCAAGAAAATTCCAAAAGATTTAAATTACAATTTATTTATTGTATACGAATGTAGCTAATTATCTATTATTATTTAAATAACCAACAAGTTTTCCTTCAGTCCACATAAATGATATCTATTAATTAAAATCTAATAATTTAATTATTAAATAAGTGTATAGCCCACCGAGCAAAACCGCGGGCGGGCCGCTAGTTTTAAATGAATATTCTACCATATACATATTTATATATAACTAGCGGATATAGTTTTGCAGGTAAATAAGTAATAAAAAATCAAATATTTGTAAAACTAATATAACTAATAACTAAACCCATAAAAGGCTTTATTTATACTGAAGTAGGTATATATTAAATTTTTATTTGTTTTAACTTTAATAAAAATATTACTTTCAAAATCAATACTAGTCAGTAAACAGTTTAATTTTTCATATGTGTGATACTGCTACTGTTTAACTTTTTACTAAAACTTTTTTTTTGTCAACGCGACTGTTGTGGGTTCGATTCCCAGTAGGGGCATATTTTCATTTCTTCCTTCAGGTACCAAAGCAAAGCGCGGCGCTGTGTTAAAAAGTGGGGAACAGAGTGTCTTAACACTAGGTGCCCTCGGCCCACCCTGCTAAAAATGCTGGAAACAGCGTGAAATTATATATATAAGTAAACTTTAATCATATTTAAGTATTTTATATTCATTACAGGCCATTCCAGCCGGTAGCACTAAGCATGTTGCTGTCGTACTGGGAACCTGGCTCCAACATGAGCTACGAACAGGCCGTGTACTGTGCATCTGCAGTTATCCTTATGTCACTTCTGATAGCTTTCCTCAATCATCACGGCACATATTCCACTCAACAGTTTGGCATGAAAGTCCGCATTGCTGCCTGTTCTCTTATCTATAGAAAGGTAAAATTAATTTTAACTTATAACGTAGTAAAAAGGAATTAATGAAATGTTTAACATACGAGTATAATCAGCTTCACGCTGTATCCCGCACGCAACACTCTGTTCCCCACTTTCTGTCAAATTCTGGACGCATTGCGTGTTTGTTGAAAACAACGGATAACATATTATTTAGTATGTACATATATTTGACTATATTATTTATATATTATATAAGATATAGAAGGTTTTATTGGCATCACCAATATTTTTTATTTTATTTTATTGTACTCCATTTTGCATTGATATTGATTATTGTTTTTCTTTTTACCGTATGACTTCTCCAAGAATATTAAAATGTTTTCGAATGCTATATCAATACATTATTTCCAATGCATAAACATGATGTCCTCGTTATAAAGGGTAAGATAACAAGAAAATACTTTTAAATGTGTTTTTCCAATAGTTTTCGTAGAAAAAAGCGACTAATTATTATTGCATGTAGGACTGACTAGGTATAGTGAAATATGGACTGTATATATATATTTATACATAATTTTACACAAAAATATTATTAAAAAAAATGCTGTACCATACAGCACGCAAACGGAAACCTGAGAGGAAAGTAGGGAACGGAGTGTCGTAACTCTAGGATCTAGGTTCCTTCTGCCTACCCTGCTATGTGCGGGATACAGCGAACAGAAATAGAAACTGAAAGAAAATGCTGTTAAATAATATGAAGACTAATATAATTATGTTTCCATAGGTCATGAGAATGAGCTCGGGGGCACTGGCGCAGACCACAGCAGGCCAAGTGGTTAATCTGTTGTCTAACGACGTTAATAGATTCGATTATGCGTTCATCTATACACATTTTATATGGCTACTGCCACTGCAAGTCCTCGTTGTTTGCTACCTGATTTATATTAAAATCGGTTACGCAGCCATTGTTGGAGTTATCGGTATCGTTTTGCAGACTATTCCAGTGCAATGTAAGTAGCTTTATGTTATATATTTTTAAAAAAAATATTAAAAACTTGATTTAAAGTAAAATATGTTTTTGATGATTTTTTTTACTTTTTGCTAGTTTGTAATTCTAGTTTAAAAAATAAAAATATTTGTAATATACCAGTAATTCGGCGACGCGACTTGTTCCGCACGGTGAGTATGATAGTAATGACGACAGGTTGTGAATTCGATTCCCACTCGAGGAAATGAGATATTGAATATTTTTATTTCCTCACACTTATAATAAGGCAAAGCGCGCCGTAAAGTTCCACTCGCCACTCAACAAAAATTTCACGGAAAATTGTAAGAAGAGCGTCTTAACACTTAACACTAGGCTCCCTCTCTGTTACATGCGGGATAAAAACAATTTCCAATATAAAATTATTTCTAAATACAAATATTTATCCATACATAATTCTAAACGTAACTTGGTAATTTGTTTCACAGCCTACATGAGTAAACTTGCAGCAAGACTGCGTATGAAAACTGCTGGTAAAACTGACGAACGTGTTAGGATAATGGATGAAATTATAAGCGGCATGCAGGTAATAAACCTCCAAAAAATTCAAATAGAATTTTGGTCATTATTATGACTGGGAAATATATATACAATTTACCTGAAAACATTATTTTACAATTTACCTGAAAACATTATTTTACAATTTACCTGAAAACATTATTTTACAATTTACCTGAAAACATTATATGCGTAAATGTTATATCAGAAATAAATTCTCAAAACAAGTCTGCCAGCTATTTAATATGTATTGGGTTTTAAATCTACACATTAGTTTTATCATTTTTTGTAAATTTAAAAAAATACTTTTTTAATTTAGGTTATCAAAATGTACGCGTGGGAGAAGCCATTCGAACAGGTTGTGGCAATGGCTCGTAAAAATGAAATCAACTGTATCACATCAGCTTCATATCTTCGCGGAGTTTACCTGAGCTTCATGGTCTTCACGGAGAGGCTTTCACTCTATATCACACTTCTATCTTATTCTTTGTTTGGGTATCAAGTCACTGCTGATATTGTAAGTATAAAATTGATGATGTAAATTACCTTCTCTGAACGTACAGATTTCATTGATATAATTATAAATGTGTACGGATTTTTTCGTTTTTCGCCTATGCTACTTGAAAGTGGAAACTGGAAGGCGGAACCTAACCACGCTACTATTTTTACATATATTTTTAAAATCGATACAAGTAATTACATAGCAATTTATTTGTGTGATATAGACTGACAACCATTCTACATAGTAAAATCTCGTATTTTACAGATAGAACTGAATCACTTCGATTTCAATATGTTGTTTCTTATATTAAAACACACAAACATACACACAAAATAAAGACAATTACGCTCTAGCCAGCTCTAAGCTCCGTAGCTTGGTAAAAATATTATTTACTGTCTTCAATTGGCTTTAATAATATATGCTAGTAATCGTAGATCTATTGAGGATAAATATCCGTATAAAGATCTGAAATAAAATATTAATCGCAACACGTGCTCCGATCATGTCGATTATATTTACCGTGTACCTACTCATGTAGAATAAATATGCAAGTATATCTTACACTATACAAGTATATCTTACACTATGCGTGAACTACGTTATTATTAATTTCTGTCTCCATGAATACCTACATCATAAATAGTACCCCTGTGCGAAATTTGAGACTCCTAGTACTTGTTGTAACGAAGTTTCATACAAACTATCAACCCAGAAAACAACCTCTTAGGAGTCGAATATTTCAAATTCCCGTCTTAGCGAGAACCTACGTTCTATAAATATCCTCCGTTCAGCTAGCTCTGGTAGCTTCTGAGATTTCGTGATGAGTGAGTGAGTGACCTTTCGATTTATATATATAGATATAGGATACACCATACAAGTCTAATTACAGGTATTTCCTTTGGCGCAATTCTTCAACACACTACAAGGCACCCTCTCGATAATTATGTCAAACGCTGTATCGTTTTTGGCGGAGGCACTGATATCTGTGCAACGTCTCGAATCGTTCATGCTACTGGGTATGTGAGACCCTGAGGTCCCTGAGGTCTCTGTGCATGCCTAGCCTTTGTAGTGCAATACGCAAGTGGCATGGTTGCCTCGATATAAGAGTTCTTATTATAACGAACTCTGTGTATTATTAAGTTTTAGTAATAATATAGCCTAGTGTAAATATATGTAATGTAATTTAATGACTAACGCAACGCACAAGGAACGATAAATTCACCAACAGCAAAAGGATAACACCATGTATAACATGAAAGTTTGCATTTGATTGAAGTAATGATGTTCACAGGCTTTCCCGTTGGCTCAAATGTTCAATATACTTCAGGCTTCGGTAGCTATATTATTACCAATGTCACTTTCAATGATGTTGGAGTCCTTTGCCTCTGTTCTCCGCATACAACACTTTTTACTTTTGGGTACGATTTTAAATATTACAGTGTGAGTGGCTCTTGTGAATCGTTTAAACTTTAAAACATCTTTTAAAATATATATGATTTTGACTATATATATATATATATGTTTTATATGTATATACAACTTGTATGTAACGTAAGTTTTCCCCTAACATACCCGTTCTTTGTTATTTTTGCTTTAAAACTTAACCATTTTTCATGTTTTATATAGTATGTTAATTGTTATTTAACAGCACGAAGTAATCCAGCTTGTCTAACACCTATATATATAACTAAAAATACATATCATAAGGGACACCGGCTTCCTGGTCTTTATTAACAATAACAATTATTAAAAAAATATGTTAAAAAAATAATTTATTTTGCTAACAAAACAAATAAAAATATTTTAAAATATAGCAATTAACAGTTTTATATTGACGAAATAGATGAAAGAGAAGATCTTCGTAGTGTAGCTGATGTTGATATCGCCAAATTGGTTCTGGACGTGAAGAATAAAAAAATGAAGAATCTCAGTGAAGTTGATTTGTGCTCAAATAAATTTAAAAAGATTGATGAAGAAGGAATTTACAACACCGGTGAGAATAAATATCTTACTTTAAAAAACAATTTAATGAATAGATTCATAGTAAATAAAGAAAATTTAAATATATCTATTACTTTTAAGGTTTTGATGGCACTGAAAAGGGGCTAGTAGTTTCTGCAATAAATGGTGCTTCCATTAACTCGGAAGTAGGTATTCTTATGCAGGATGTTAGTGCCAACTGGATCGAAGATGGGCCTATCACGTTGCGTAATATCAATTTGTCAATCCCTAAAGGCAAACTTTGCGCTATTATTGGTTCCGTTGGCTCCGGGAAGGTATCCTTAACTCATTTATCACATTAAAATTGAATTATTTATATTGAATTGTCTTATATAGTACTGTCCAATTTCCAGAGCTCAGTTTTACAACTGCTATTGAATGAACTAAGAGCAACTAGTGGCAAAATTCACCTTTCTGGATCTCTATCTTATGCTTGCCAAGAACCATGGCTCTTCGTTTCGACAGTGAGGCAAAATATATTATTCGGACTTCCATATAATGCAAAGAAATATAAAGAGGTAAACTTTTTACATATACCTTTTAACAACTTTTTACAAACTTTTTACAAATACTACGTAAATGTTGAATGAAAATCACTTTCAAATTATAATGAAATGCAGTCAGTTATTTTGCAAACAGAATTATAATTCTGTTTGCAAAATTACTGACTGCATTTCATTTTGTATTGACAAAATAATTTAAAATCAAATAGATTAATTATAAATTATTTATGTTTATAGGTGGTGAGAGTATGCGCTCTACAAAAGGACTTTCAACAATTCCCCCACGGTGACCAGACGCTCGTCGGTGAAAGAGGAGCATCATTATCTGGAGGGCAGAGGGCTCGTATCAACCTTGCTAGAGCTGTATACCGACAAGTAAGTCACAAACCCAAATCGAATACTGACTAGGGTTTCTAGTCTTAAAATATTGAAATCTTTACATTGTAGGATCCTGCATGCATGCTCTGCTACAAACTTAAAGAAGTTTCGCCACCTGGTTTCGATCGTATTTGCAACAAGAACTCCGATTTCCTTTACTGGCAACAGGAACTCCGGTTTTAACTATATCATTAGCATATAATTATTATGCTCGTCCCCATATTTATATAGAATATACTTGAATCCGTCATGGAGAAAGTAATCGCTCTATGGATTAATGAGAAAATATCTTACATTACATAAAATAATAAATTTCGTTAATATTAAACATCCAAATGTTTAATACTTTTTCTTCTTTCAGGCGGATATATACCTTCTAGATGATCCACTATCAGCAGTAGATGCTCATGTTGGTCGGCAACTATTTGATGAATGTATCACTGGATATCTGCGGCACACCACTCGAATCCTGGTCACTCACCAACTTCACTATCTTAAAGCCGCTGATTACATTGCTATAATGAACAACGTAAGTGTATAGAATATTTTTTAAAAAAAAACACACAATTAGTGACATAAATACTGAAAAATTAGTTTTGTAATATTATTTTACCTTTTTTGATGTATTACGGACATAGAAGGAGAAGAAGAGGGAACAATTGGGATACTTCACTCTCCACATTCCGCTCCAAATAAAATTTTTATTTTAAATTTTTTTATTTTTTTTTTATTTCAGGGTATAATTGAAGCTAAAGGAACATACGAAGAGTTGTTATTGTCCGGCAAGGATTTTGCAAAGTTGCTATGCTCAGTTCAAGAAGATAAAGAGACTAATCCTGAAGCCGAGAAGCCTTCACCAATGTCTCGTCGAACATCGGCTAGGGTATGTTGATTTGTAGTGAATGATGTATATAAGAATTTTTTTATAGCTTGTATCTCGCATATAGCAGGTAGAGGGTACCTAGTGTTAAGATACTCCGTTCCCCACTTCCTGTCAAATTTTCGAAGCATTGCGTGTTGTGTGGCGGAATTCAACGTAGCGCTTCTCCTTATTGCGAGAGCCAGGAAATAATAATATTAATAATTTAGTTCCCCGGGTGGAAATCAAACTAACAATCGTCGCGTTTACAGTTACACACTTGTGCCACTATGCCATGACCTCATTAATTAAATAAATATTTGTGTATATATATATTTTTTTATGTGAATTACTTTTATTTGTTACACCAAAATGTTATTTGTCACCAGTTGTCAACCACGAGACGACCGTCTCTAGCAGAATCAACTACGGGATGTGAAGGTCCTGCACAAGAAATGGAAGAAGAGGAAAGGGAATCAGGATCTATGGGTTGGCATGTATATGGAGCTTACTTGCGAGCTGGTGGGCGAACGGCTAGAATAATCTTTATGATTCTTCTTCTCGTAGTTGGACAACTTTCAGCAACTCTTTGCGATTACTGGGTTACACTCTGGTATGATTAACACATATAATGCCTATGTCACATATTCTGGTTTTTTTTTTGTATTTAGCATAATAAATATTTTATTGATAACAGGACAAATGAAGTAACTAGACTCAAGGAACAAGAAGCAAATACCACAGTGAAAGAATATGAAAGAGTTACGCCTCCAGATAACACCACATTCACATTCACATCATATTTTTCTGGAATAGATTTAGAACCAGGTAAGACTAAAAAATATACCTATTGTATTCTCTTATGAATTTTACTAAAAAAAATATTAATTGTAGAATTGTAGCATAAGTAATTTTCTTAACTTCCTTCCAGATCTTGACATTCATGCGTATATTGGACCCTTGGATACAGCTCAATATCTTTATGTATATACAGCCCTTATTATATGCTGTGTCTTCTTCATAACAGCTCGTGCATTTATGTTCTTTAAAGTGTGCATGACAGCCTCGAGGAACCTTCATAATGATATGTTCCACTCCATGTTACGAGGAGTTATGCGTTTCTTTGACAGCAACTCATCAGGTAAGGCGCATTTTGTATACCTATATTTTAATATAAATTTTGTATTTTCTTCGAAATAATGCTAAATTACTCGTATATATTTATAGGTACCTAAATATATGAAACTAAAAAATATATATCCTTTTTAATTTCAGGCCGTATTTTGAACCGTTTCTCTAAGGATATTGGTGCTCTAGATGAGTTGTTACCGCGTTTTCTGTTGGAAAGTATCCAAATTTATCTTGTAATGTTCAGTATACTAACATTG
>DWNA01002487.1:0-11634 GCA_018249835.1 Heliconius besckei
ATATTAAAAGACAAATTTAAAATTATTTGTCCATGAGCGCTTGCGATTATAAGCCGCTTCTTTATCATCGTGGCAAAGTTAGGTGGAATTTGAGTAATTAATTATATACCTATTTAAGTTGGTTTTGAAATAAAATTTGGGTTAAAGCAATATCTATGAAAACTATCGAGCATTTATATAGTTTGATTTTACATAAGTAGTAGGTGTACCTCATGGCTTTAGTTTATAGCACACGATGTAAGGAGATATAAATGGAATGACAGGTACCTACCTACTTAATTTTATTCGAATCTTGTTATTTTTAGCAAAATTTATGAAAAAGTTAACTAAAGATATCATAAAAGTTACTATATTGTAAACATGAAAAGAATAAGCATAAAAAAGAACAACATAAAATTGTTACCTGATTTTAAAACACGACGAACACAAAGATGATTCTAAAACGTGGTTTTTTGATTAAAATAATAAGATCGAGGCATATTAGGTAGATCGTTATATCGCTGATGAAATTTTATAACAACTTTAATTGGATTCTTTCAAAATTGGCGTTTGAAGTTTTAATAATAAATATTTATACAGGTAGCAGCTGCATTAAAAACCTCGCCCGATACCCAAATAATAATTAGCCTGCCCTTAGCACCTCGGTCAGCTCCGAGAAAAAAGACCGCGTCCAGTCTCGCTCGCAAACCAACACAACCTGTAATTTGGAAATTATTATCTAACACATTGTGCCTTTCTGGTTATCCGCCGCGCGCCGGTCCCACAAAGCCGCGGCCTCTAATTATCTCTGCCACGATCGCGGCCCGAGGCGAGATCCTCAAACGATCCTGGTGACGCTCAAACCTAACCTTATACCCACCCAGCAGAGTCCACATTCACCAAAACAAACTCGGACCGAGTTAGATACATGAGAAAATATGTTTAAAGTAACGTGTCTGCGCGAAATCTATTTGTTTTACGACGAACTCGTAATTGCTTTACAATTATAATGAGATAGCAATTACGCGGTCCAAACGTAGCGATTTAATCAAAACACGGTAGTCGCAGCGGACATTTAATAAAAAATATACTTAATGAACAGGTATTTATTATGAAATTGAAATGATGCAAGCCGACGTCATTAGAGCGGGCTCGGTCTCCACCTTGTTAGTCGAACTTCTCTATAAACGGTCACAATTTCCTTTTTATATGCTTTTATCTATGCAAGATGTCGTAAATTTAAATTATAATCGGTAAATTTTAACGCCCAATTTTAAATTAGAGATAGGGACGAACCTGGAAAATGAGAGAACGATCGTTTGGAAGCGTTTTCGGCACTCGACAGTCATATTCTATTAGAAAGGACTACTAATAAAATTAATTTATTTCTCGATTACAACAGTGACGCGAGTTCAAAAGCGGGCCGCGGCAAGGCGTCATTAATCATATTAATTAAGATGAGGTATAAGTGCTTTTGTCCGTGGTGGTATGGTTAAGCGAGCGTTCTTTACGCTCGCCCATTCGTTCTGTAGATTAATTATACTTGTTTATTGTAAATACTCTCTCTACGTTGCGAATGGACGGACGCTATGGAGGAGCAGCAAGGAGGAGCAGCAAGAAGGAGCAGCAAGGAGGAGCAGCAAGGAGGAGTAGCAAGGAGGAGCAGCAAGGAGGAGCAGCAAGAAGGAGCAGCAAGGAGGAGCAGCAAGGAGGAGCAGCAAGGAGGAGCCGCAAGGAGGACGCGGTAACACGATTGGCTAGAGACACTATTGTTTAACGCTAGTGTGTGATCTCTCGCGATTTACTTGTTATTACAGTGTTATGTGTGTAATCGAATAATTGCACATATAAGTTTTTACAAGCGGCACGCGGTCACGATTTGTTGCGCTCGTGGTTCTCGATCCTATTGTTTTTATGAGATTGGTGAATCGAAAGTGCGGTTAGAATACAACGTGACTAACAGTTACGGCCCAAAATTAATATTTTAATTGAATTTTAATAAATACAATTGAAATATTAATAAAATATATTAATCCATACCTATATTATAAATTCGAAAGTAACTCTGTCTATCTGTCTGTCTGTCTTTCTGTCTGTCTTTTACACAATAAGGGCCAAACCGCTAATTTACTAGATACTTGAGGGTCTCGGGATGAACATAGGATACTTTTTTTCTCATATTTGTAATATTTTCGATATATACCAATATATTAAAATAATTCATTTGACATGCAATTTATTCCGCCATGTTAATAACAATCGTCGCTACGCGTTGCTAAGCTAAAGAGGGAACCTGGGAACCTAGTGTTCAGATACTCTGTTCATATTAACACACTTCCGTTCCCCACTTTCTGGCGAATTATCCAGGCATGTGTGTGTGTATTGAGTGGCGGAACTCTTCGCCGCGCTTTGCCTTTGTCACATTGGTCCCCGAGTGGAAATTAAACCCACAACTGTCGCGTTTTTAGTCACACACTTATGCCAACGGGCAACGACGGGTTTATTTTTATTATATACGTAATTATTCTATAAAGAAAAAACTTACTCGGTAGGTACATAGGTATTCTAATGTTAGTTCCTAACGTTAGAGCGCTATTACCTACTAAGGTCTTTAATTACATATTGTAATTATGTTTCATTATAAAATATATTTAATAGACTTAATTTAGATAATTGACAAAAAATTCAAGATAAAATTTCTAGACAAGATAAAATTGTTCGATAAAGGAAATGTGAATATATAAACAACTGGTTCGAGGCTATTTTAGTCTGAAATATTATATTAGCTGATTTAGATTTTTTGTCACAGGCCTTAGTTAAGGAAGGACGAGCTAAGTTCAGGAATAATTATGTACCTATTAATTATAATTAATTAATTAATATTTCTTTTTGTTTTAATTTCCCTTCACTGTTAAAAATTGTTATTATAAAGGCAACATTTTTAAATAATAGTATGTATATCTTTGAAATATAGTAGTTTTCCGATAAGTATTTCCAACCGACTTCAAAAAAAATGTTCCCAGTTTGATATGTAAGTACCTATTTAAGTGATATTATTGCAATTAGCCAATGATGACTTATCTATTTACATTCTAAATGAAAACTGAAAATATTGATGTTTTATTTTCATTCAATATACCTAAGTAAAATTTATTTTAAACATCATAAGTTATTCTATGTAGGTAATCGTCTAATATGATTGCCGGACAAATTGGCGCATCACGCTCGTCGCTGTCATTAATTCAGTAAGAATTATGTCTTCATCGACAGTCGACAATCCCTTCTCTGTAATTATATCATATTGCGGACGTTACATGAACAATCAGTCTAATGCTACTTCTCCACTGTAATTGTGGGAACCTTCGCTATTATATTCGATAATAACCAATTGATAGACACTTAGCAAATATGATTACCATTCCACCTTCCATCGTTCACGTGAATTTCGCCATTTGAATACCTAATTGATTTCAATTTAAACTCCTTTTATAGGGATTCTTTGATCAATATATTATGTTGATAGTACTTATGCATAATTATTATTGAATTATTAACAGACATGACGGAGTACATTTGCAATTTGCCGTTTTAATTCAGGTAGAGGTTGCTTTAAAGCCTTTTCGAAGTGATTTGCGTTAATTTTCAAATTTCATTATTGCGTTGTGTTTTTTTGAATCACATTTAATTGATATGCAGTTAAAATTATATTGTAGTCAATAAATATATAAAGTTGATTTTTGAATGTCGTATCTTTAAAAGTTAAGGAGATGAAAGATGCCGCTACCATTTGTCACTACTTTCGGAACGAGGTGGCGGAGTGGTCGGCCCGCCCTGTTTGCACCTCGGCCCCAGGGCTCTGGTCCGGTCCAGTTTTCTTTCTTGTTTTTCCCCGCGACATGGTGGAATGCGAATTTAATGGTTCCTTTCGGGACCATGGCCAATCGTTCCGTCATCAAAATAAAGCGTCTCTCCAAGCGCGTGGTGATGCAAAAACGTTAATGCAATATCTTAAAGGCAATTGAAATGGGATGTCTTGACATTAGCACATTTAAGAAGACTCTTTTTATATAGACAATATCTAATTTGCTTAATCAGATGATAAATCATTAAATGATAGAAATGATTTAAATATTTATCTTTATCTAATACCTTAAAAAAAGGATAGGTTAATAACTGTATTTAGTAATAGCCCAGGAACCCAGAGCCGCCAGATCTACGTCATTTTAGCAAAGCTGAAATTTTGAGGACTATTAGTCTAATATGTAGATGAGACGGTAAGCCTACTCACTAACTTGAAAGTGGGACCCTTTCAGAGGTGCGAATTTAATTTTTTTTGTGTTTTGATACCCATATGACTGACTACAATAGCTTGTACGATTATGTCAAAGTCCATGTTAGCTTTATTATTAACATATCCAACTATCATCTTTTCTTTTTTCTACATTTTATAAGTAGTTAACATTTTATTAGTATATTCTGAACATAAACAAAACTATGGAGCACAAGCCATTAAATTTATTTATAGTACATTAAAGAAATAAACATTATGCGATTGGTACCATTTACAGAGTGCGTGCCAGCAGTAGGTCACGCCAAGGGCGCAATAAAGGAACAAAGAGTAAATAAAGGCATAAAGGACTAGCACAGCTTAATTAATTTTTAGTCATAAAGATATACAGAATTCTCAATTCTTATTAATCACTTATTAATTCTAAGTTATGAAATATATGTACGAATTATAAATGTCCTCTAAACTAATATTTTAAACGAGAAATCCAATAAATAAATATTTATTGAATTTCTCGTTATTATGGAATTTTCTAAGCTTTACATCTACACAAAGTAAATACATATTTATTTGCTAATAAAACATGCAGAATAAGACAAATTTTATTTTACCAGAAATCTCTACCTCTCAAAGGGTAGCGTTGAGTTCCGCCGCTCAACACGCAATGCCTCCAAAAATTCGGCGGATAGTGGGGAACGGAGTGTCTTATCACTGCCTACCCTGTTGTGTGCAGGATACAGCGTGAAGCTGATTTATTTTATTTATTCGCTGCCTTATCGATTGCAGTGTTTGTAAAGGTAAATATGGTATTTATAGACTCTACCAGAGCATACTAAAATTAAATGTAACTTCCCATGCATTCCCTTTTCCAAGCTATAAATAGTAATTAAATAATTCGAGCCACTAATACATGCCGTTCGTGGATCAAGCCGGCCATTAGACACAAAACGCCAAATCATTTACAAGAAAGCGAGAACCCGCCTTGTACTATTTACATAATTTATTCAACACACAGCCCAACTGTTATAGCTTGTTGATAAAAAATTGGTTTTTTTTTAATGTTAGTAATTTTAAACAGCTATCATTATCAATTATGATTATTTATTAAATAATACACTTTTTTGTATATTTTAAGCAAAATTGAAATTATAGAAAAATTTTACACTTTCCGTCATTTCCGTACTCAAAACTGTAGGTATTAAACAGAGATGAAATTCTATATATTTAAAAAAAACTGAATAAATCATTTTATTATGTTAAAGTTACAATGCTGTTGGTCTAAGCCTACGATACAATCTTCCAAATATTAAACTAATATTTAGGCAACGCTTTGCCCGAAGCCGCCTCATTTGAATAAGGTCTGTTTTCACTCAGTAGGCACAACACATCGCGCCAGTCAGAATTAAACATGGAATTTATTGAAAAACTTATTCTTTTATCTAAAATATTAAATTTGTACATACAATAATTGTTCTCCTAATAAAGACACATTTTATCTATAAGCTATGTTTTTGAATTTCGCCGCAAATATTGAAGAAGAATTATACAAAAAAAGGTATCGAATCTAATTACCTATAGATACAACGGCAGTCTTCTTTAAGCCAGGTCGTTACACCTACGTAGTCTAACAGGGTGAAGTACCTACTGAAGTTCCATTTTACTGCGGTATTTATGAATATATAAAAATGAAAACGACCGCACAAGCTTTTATTAACCATTGGGTATGTCGTAAAGCTACTAAGTATAGTTGTCTGTTGCGATAATATGGTTGCAGTACAATGCATTTAATTCTTAATACACTAATAACATTATTTTGTCTTTTTTAAAATTAAGAATAATATTATGTTTAAGAATTTAATAGTTATTAAGTTAGGTTTATTTATAGAATAAATAGAATCCACCTTATAAGTATTAAAAATACATACAATTGAAAATACACCTAATAAGTATTGTATTCACATATATATAAAGCCTATACGATGTTAATCTTGTAAAAGAACAGTGAAACAGCGGCTTAAGTGTATCGGGTGTAGCTGTAAATATCATAATCATACCCCATTAGCCCTCTAATACTATGTCTCTGCGCTGCCTTTGAACGCGGTTTGTTACGTCGCTATTAATTGAGAATGACCCTAAAATTAGTATATAAAATACGTTAAAGCCTACATATACGTCGCAAATACCTGTACTTATTTCAAAAACATATAAAATGAATAGATCTACCTCATTATAATTTTCTACTAAAGGTATGGTACACAGGAGTTGGTGTAATAAGCTATAAGGACCAAGAGGTAGCGTTATATACAGTCAGCTTTAGCATTAAATATTGGCATAAACCCATACTTCGTAAATATTCGCTTAGACAAGTTATTCTTTTATTTGACTCTGTACTTTTCATTAAAAAGAATTTAACGTTCGTACATTTTACGAGGAGAAGCATTCTCAGGATATAACGGCCTTTTTGACAGCTATTATTTTTAACCGCAAAAATATTGGGCACTCATTAGTCGCGTGTCACACAGTACATTTTTTACAATTATCAACAGTGTCTTGCAAAAGAGGAGGAGAGCCGCCCCTTTCCATTGGCCAATGAGATGCTCTGATGCTCTGCTCGTGATATCAGTACAGGACCGACGGCTACGCAAAACAGGTCGGTGTGTGGACTAAACCATGAAAGGTGGAGGGTATATTTACAGGGATAAGTAAACATGCCTTTATAAAAATATAAACAAAATTCTAGTGATCATATAGGGAGGAGCATACGTGTATGTGTTGGTTTAAAGTAAACTGGATCGACATTTTGCAATGTTTTCAATAAAATAAGCATTACAGTAACTTAAAACTTAGTTGTGGCTTACTATATTGAAAATAAAAGTATTTATCTTAATTTCGACCATAATTTTAACATGGTCACAATATATGTACATTTTTATATTTACTCTGTATCCCGCACATTGCAGTGTAGGCTGAGGGAACGGAAGAACTTAGAGTTAAGACACTGAAAGAAATGAAAATATTAAATATTTCACTGGCTCGAGTGGGAATCGAACCCGGTGGCACGCTGGTACACGACTAGCGGCAACATTTTATATATCTATAAATAATGGTAGAAAGGTATGTATGTATGTATTAAACTCATAAAATAAAATTATTAAACAACTAGACTTAAAAGTGTGCTGTGTGCAGATCGCTTATGCCACGGCCCAAGGGTACCGCACTGCTTTCATAATCCAATTAAGAATAATTGTCGATAAACTGACAGTTCCAATATCGATTTATGTGGTGATATTTTAGCATCGTTAATAAATTTATGCTCGTTCTTGCCGTTTGATTGCACGCCATGTTTCCATTAACTTTATTCGATTTGCACTACAAATGGATCTTGTATTGGCAGCTTGTGTCTCAATAATTGTTAATTTTGTTTAAATAATTAACAATTTATTGAATTTTTAGAGTACGTGTGAAACAATGTGGCTAGCTTTTTTTTATATTTTGTAGGTTCCGTACTTCAAAAAAAAAAGGAACCCTTATATTTCGTTGTCGGTCTGTCGGTCGCTCAAGATCAATTAACTCTTCTGAAATTTGTACGGAACCTTCACCGTCAGCGAGTCCGACTCACTTATGATCTGTTTTTATTTGCTCTCCTTAAGGCAACAAAACGCCCAAGCATTATAAGCATCTTATATTATACTTGTCATTTGAAAAATAAATATATTTGAAGATTGACAGTGTCTTAATTATTTATTGTAACTTAAATTGATTCACAAAAATAATTAAAAATAGTATAAATTTTAAACATTTTTTGTTTTATTTTTTATACTTTGATATGAATTAAAATAATTTATAAATTATGAATATATTATTAATACAATGATATTTTGTACCAATAAATGGCCCACCAAATAGGTTAATATTAATTTACAATGTTGCGAACTCTAAAGATACATAAAAAAGCTTGAGTAATTCAGACATAAACAATCTACTTACTAACAGGTTTTGATATATAAATATCATTGGCAAAGAAATATGAACTTTTGCTTTATTGATTTCGTGGGACATTGCACTTGAGTTACGAGGCCCGAACCTGCATTGAATTTTGACGTTCGACTCAATGGCGACCGATTTGTTAAGTCAGAGCTTTTAAAATGGTGGTCCGTAGGAAAAGTCAACTGAAATATATGACTAATGTAATTTATAATATTTTAAAACATCTTTATTTATTTACTGTTATATAGAAATAAGTTTTTATGTAATAAATTATTATTTGTTTTATGTTTTACGATGCGGGCCAAATATACCTAAGTATTTGGGATTCTCTGAACTAGATGGTTACCGCATCACCATCAGGGCGAATGGCCATATTCAATTCCATTTTTATCCTCATATTTCACTGTGACAAATTTCTGGGTAAGTTGCATAGTATGCGGGTTCACTTTATTGCGACGAGAAAAATATTTGTTTTCATCTTTTTTGCTGACCACAATATATTGTTTGAGGTACAATGAATTTTATTGTGCTTTACATTTTTTTTAAAGGTATCTATTAAAAAAAAAATAATGTAGTTGCAAGCCACGCCAGTAGGTACCTACATAATAGGTATAACAAATGGATTGATATAAAATAAATTTTAATTTAATATTTTACATGTAGTTTATGACCCCAGATCCGAAGCTCATGTTACACATTTTTATTTAATTTCAGTTAAATGATACGGTTATTTAGAATTTATTTACGACATTGTGGTCCGTTATGAATGTACGCATTTTGTCATGCGGGAAGAGCTGTCACAATAAACATTATTTCATTTTATTTTATGATTTTGTAATACGCCGTGAAGCGAGTCTGTCGTTTTGGAAAAAGCTTTTATACAATAACAAAGATTCACAAAGTTTTACCGCTTTAATGGAAGGGTAAATGTCCCTATGTAGTGTCTAATGTCTCGTTACTAATTGTAGACAGTTCACAGTTTCCTCTATAATACAATAATTATTTTATGTCTATTACGTTTTATGTATATCCATTTTCAACAGCATTATAAAATCCATAAATATATCCTTATTGCAGGTTATTAAAACCCTAGAATTCTCTTCAGTGAGACTATAAAATCTATGAGGAATTTCGAAGACGAAGCATGAATCCATAAACACATTCCGCACTCCCGTCGCATGATAAAATCCAATAAAAACCGTAAATATAAGATGATCCGGAATAACAACAGTATTCAAATTTCCGATTCGTCTCGGATTTAAACAAAAACGTTCTATTTAATAGTGAGATGTCTGAGGCACGGGTATAATTGTATATCGATGCATGTTCAGAGTTAGCTTCTCGAATCGATTCGGTAATCGAGACGCGTGCTCTGCACCGACGAGTCTCGTAGTTGTTGGAATGAGTTCCGGTTGGTTAGATTTACTGGATCGTTTCAGTAATAGCGAGTGTTCGGTGGTCGCTATGTCGTGGACAATATTACTCGCGTGCTGATGGTCGTACAACTTCACCTATCACCGTATAGCCGAAATGTTCATTTTCATGATTGAAATGTTTTGAAAAATATTGTTCTTTTCGTTCTCTTTTGTACGTTTTTAAATCGACTTTTAAAAAAAAGTCGGTTTTTGATCCGTCGGAATCTTTTTTTGTAATACGACCATATTTGCCTTATCTATAAAGAATTAAACGACACGTTTTACATTTAATAAAGATATATGAAAATAAAACGTAATAACTAGTTTTGATGTATTTAATCCCTAGTTTTGGGGCCCTTGGTAAACGTACAAATAGCAAACGGATGTAGGGAGCCGAAACGGTACAAAACGTATGGGCGGAGACGATATATTATGTAACTCTAATGATGTTATTACTAGTGCATAACTAATGGGGAAATAAACTATATATACTTACAATATATGTTTTTTGCCTACATGTATGTAATTCTCGAAACACATATTTATCCATACATAATGGAATTATAATACATTAATAAAAATCTTTATTAATTTTAAAAATTAATTGTTAAAATTTTATATTAATATCTTTGAAGCCAGTAGTGGTGCAGGGCACAAACTTGTGAGTGTACATGCGACAGGTTGTAGGTTCGATTCCCACAAATGGAATATTTAATATTTTCATTTCTGCTCTGGTAACAAAGCGCAGCGTTGAGTTCTGCCACTCAACACCGCATGCCTCCAGATTTCGATGGAATGTGGGGAACGGGAGCTTAATAGGAGCGGAGTGCTTAATAGGACATAAAATTTTCAGGTTCCCTCTGCGTACACTGCTATGTGCGATGTGCGGTAGATAGGTTACTACCCCTATTTGCCATTCATTGATATTATATTTTTATAGTCTCTCATATCAATATTAGTAAAGAACTGTAACTGTACAAGTTGTAAACTTTATAAATAATAATTATACGTAAAGTTTGTACAGAATTAAATAAAGAGCCGCCCAAACAAAGTTCAATTAGGTCGATGTAGAGCGTAACACGGTAAATATTTTAGAAGGCAAGCAGCTGTTTTCGTTAAGTTTGAAACAAGTATAAATTGAAATTGTAGGTACCTACCTACAATATGAATTGAAAATATAAATTAAATATGTACTATGTATGTACTTGTAATTTGATAGAAATAAATTTGGATGTAACTAATCATCTTAAGGGGAAAACGTATTGCTTTTATTTCCTCGCACCGGCAAGACAAAGAGCGGCGTTGAGTTTCGCCCCTCAACCCAGTCCCTCAAAGCAGGAAAAAAATCTAAAGTATCGAAATTTATTTTAGGCTTTATTAATACTATTGGCTGGCTCTAGCTACTCTATGAATAATAAATGATTTTAGTAATGTGAACCATATCAAAAGCTAAATTTTTCTTCATGCTTGTGTCTGTGAAGGTTCTACATTACATGAGTGGTATATTTAGTTATTCTTTTTTTAATCTTTTTAAATTAGTGAAGAAAATAGTGTCCAATTAATTCACAGTGTACATAATTATAATTGATAATTTTTATAATGGAAAAAATATTTTTACATTATCCCACACACTAATGCAATACTATTTATGCTATCTGTGCATCATTTGTTTTTTTCCAGATTAGGCGGGAAAACCTAGTTAACATAATTATAAAAAGAATGGTCTAAACGCTGCACTAGCTCTAGCATTCGCAGTCGTTTTTAGTTACCTAATTAACCGGTACGGCGTGGATAAGAGATTCGTCACGATGGATCATCGGTCACATTCTGGAGGTCAAGGACACTGCAGAGATCATGTGGGCCGTAAATTACATCGTTTGATTGGTTCCAATCAAGTCCGGTCTCGATTAAAATGTGTATCTGGCCGAAAGTTGTTTTATTGATTGCCGCCCGAATTTGGGATAG
>DWNA01002488.1:0-11632 GCA_018249835.1 Heliconius besckei
GTTAATTTTCATTATAGCGGTTGAAAAAATATATCATAATATTAAATTTCATGTTGATTTATTTATACCACTATGTGTGTGAGAAATTGTGAATATGGAATTTTTAATGAGAAAGTGCCATTGAGGGAATTGAAAAGGTACTGGAATGTAATTTAGCTTAACATTTTAAAGCCGTTTATATTATAATCGTTTATTATAAACTATACAATACTCTGTTACGCTGTTGATGTATATAATCATTATTACATGTATTTTACATAAACTATGTTAATTTAAATTTGTTTTTTTTTATGAACACCTATAGATCGTGTAATTATTCCTTCATATGAAATAATTACACAATCTCACATTATTACACGATCACGAATTTATTTTATATATTTATATAAAATAAATTATAGTAAACATTTAATTCCTACTTCACGCGAAGCAGACAGGTAAAATAAGTGGAGGTCTCCAATTTTGGTGCATTTTTGATGTGCCTCACATACATTTATTTAGGATCCGTAAATGTCAATTTTTATAAGAAGAAAGAATAAAACTCGAAATAATGCAAATATTTTATTAAAAACCCGAACTTATTAAAAACCCACACCATTAAGAAGAAAGAACATTTTTCATTGGTAAAACATTTTTAAAAATATGTCGATAAAAATTGTATTGTAATTGCTAAAGACGGAAAAGTGCGATGTTACAAGTTGTCTTCAGAAAATATAAAATTAATAATATCATCAAAATAACAATAAATTCATTGAAAATTCAAAATTGCAATGATTGGATTGTAATTCTTATAATAATGTATTGATGTTATAAATTAATTAATAAAAGCAGAATGAATGAAAGATTTTAATTTGATTCCCAATGAAAAATACAGTCTGGTAGAAAATGATTTGTGCCGTCCATCTCGTTGGTTAAAACAGTTTCAAATTAAATATGACCTGCATACTTTAATAAGAATATATAGCGACTAACGTCCACTTAACGTCTGTTCACTTCTCTACCGTTTAAGTAGTAAAATGAACTTACAATTAATTGGAGGACAACACAAAGAAACAGAAACAGAAAAAAATATATCTCGTACACTATTCTATACTTAAGTCGAAAGTCCAAAGTTTGGTCCAAATTGAATCGTACAAACCATATAATATACCTAGGTATATTTCGCGGCTTTGTCTTTTAATTCGCTACTTCTTTTTCGATAATTTCGAATAATAATAAAACAACTCTTAACAACAAGCAAAGAAGCAAACGAATACGCAAATATTCCATATAATATCTGGGAAGTTGTTGTAGGTATATTATACCGCTTAAGAATTGTGACGTAACTTAATTCATTCCAAAGTTGGACCACATAGAGTTAGAGTTAACGGAGGGAGACGGCGCAGGAGTGGCGGGAGTCGTAGATGGCCGCGCGCCCATCAGCAGCGGGCTGGACTGCATTCGGCGCCGACCCAGCAGTCCGATACGCTCCATGCCTGTATTATAAAAAAACCACAAACATTAAAAATATAAAGAGAGTCTTGGCACCTGTACAACAGAAAACAAATGCTGATGACGGTCAAGATTTGGTGTAAAAAATTAAGGGTATTATACGCATAGTAAAAATGACTCACTGAGCGATTTTTTTTTTCTATTTTATAAACCTTCAAACGTTCATCATTTTGAAGCAGACCAGCATTTTTAGCGACCTTCGTTATGTTTTATAAACTGAAAGTGTCTTAACATACACCCAATTCCATGCTTGTAAAGTCTCGGCAAAAATCTGTAACCTTAGTTTAACTAAAGATGTAAAGAGTCCTTTTGTCATTTTATACCTATATATGATCATAATTATAATTTAGCTTTACGCTGTGTCCTGCATATAGCAGGATAGACGGACATTGCGTTTTGAGTGGCGGAACACAACTTTATTAACGCGATTCACCTCGTTACCAAACTAGAGCACTTAACACGTTTTAAAGCATTAGCATCAGTCAAAATTAATATAACATAGATACTGTAGGCATATACAATTCTAGAGGCATTGCTTGTCGAGTGGCTCGCAACCAGAGCGAAGCAATGAAAATATTAATTTATATAAATATTTCATTTCCTCGAGTGTGAATCAACAGTCTTACTGTTTCTATTTGTGGCCACGATTTTTTTCCTGTTGAATAAATAGATTGGCTACCTGCGTCAACATTTTCCGGGCAATACTTGATAGTATGGGCGCGGTCGCCGGTGGCGCCACATTGCGGGCATTGGAAGGCTCGCAGCACGGGGCACAGCACCCGCCCGCGCCAATCTTTCAGTGCATGTGATGAATAGTTTTCTTCATTGACACCGTTGTTTTTACAAAATGCACATTCCTGCAACAAGTGTAAATGTATTACAGTGGCAACCTTGGAACTTTTCGACCCTTTTGGGGTGTTAAACTAAATCTTGTTCAAATTTCTATAATTGAATAATTTTTAAGATTCTGAAACGATACATTGTACTCTATTATTTTAGTATATCTACTTATTTGAAAAAGTTATTTAAGTATGTATGGAAATTCATATTTGTAAACAATATTGTATACATTTTCTTAATATACGTAACATAATAAAAAGTGTGTTTTTCTATAAAATACATACGTTGGGAAGTGCACGTCTCAAGCGCCTGTCACTGCGCACTTTGGCCACCTCTTGTAGGAAGTCGTACAGCACACTCGGTCGGATGGAACGCAACACCGAAAGCTGCTCTTGTGTCAACATTGACACGTAGTTATTTGCCGACGACAGACCTGTTCATTTTTATTGTATTATTATTCTTTTTCTATATCCTATATAAAAAATGATACTAGTGACTTTTTGTGAGCGAGTCAAAGTTAATACTTTTGCACTTACTTTTTACTAGGAAATCAAAGGTATCCATCATTTCTGCGTTCCTAGCCCCTGAGCCAGAACTTTCTGACCAAACGTTTGAACGCACTGACGAAGCTGACGTTGAATTTGCTCTACTTCCTGCAATCGTTTAAAAAATTGTTGTTGCGAAAATAATTTATGCCATAAAGTAGCTCATAAATCATAAACAGAGTAATAAATTATAGTGCTACTAAAGTTATTTAAAAAAACAAGACTAAAACTTCACTAAAATATTTGGACTCAAGCCAGTGTAAAATCACATACATCATTTTATATGAAAGTTTTCCACAAAAATTTTATATAATTTCAATTTATTCCTATTTAGGAGTTAAGTAATTGGCACATAAAATACATTTGTTTTTATGTTTTATTTTAAAAATACAAAAACAATTTTACCTTGATAATAATTGTTGTCGTCGAATAGCAAATCTGAATTGTTTAGGTGCAGATTCATTAGCACTTCGTCGATGTCTGCAGTGGACGGCGCTATGAAGAAAATATAGGTCGTTAGTGTTTTGTGTGAAAGTGTTTTTAGGCCAACTAATTTTCCAGGAAAAAGTATTGTTGGCTTATTTTCTTAATAAGTGCAACGACACTTTTCTATACAAATAACATTGATAATACAAAGACTAACAAGAAATATCATGTCTATAATATTACTACGTTACAGTACCGTAGCGCGTATCAAATAAAAAAAATCTAGTGTTAAAAATTTGAAGTAGCGGGATTTGAACCTGCGTTAAAGGAAAATACTTTTTAGAAACATAAATATTCCAAATTTATTCCAAGCATGCCATGAACATTCTTCAATATAATTTAAAAATTGTGGAGACGAATTTTTTCACTTCTTTATTTCGATAATAACCTGTATCAGCTGGTCTTGGATCCTGCTGGCTCATCATGGTATGCATACGGCTTTGGAATGGGGCAGCCAATGGAGAAAATGCAGTCCTCGGTCCGCTTGCACTGCTGACGTTGTCGGGTATTGCAAAAGTGTCCTGATTTTTTGTAATATATGAGTCACATTTCAAATGCAAATAAACTTTCTATACATAATTTTTTTTCTGATCTTAACGCTTTATCGAGCAGCTTTATCACTTTATCGAAAGAGACAAGAGGCCAGTCGTACCACGTGGCAGTGGGGTCACGCAACTAGCGTGCGACTATAAACGCGACGGATTGTGGGTTCGATTCCCACTCGGGGAAATTAAATATTTAATATTTTTTATTTCCTCGCTCTGGTAACAAAGCAAAGCGCGGCGTCGAGTTCCGCCACTCTATACGCAACACCAGAATTCGGCGGAGAGTGGGCAACGAAGTATTTTATGAGAATAGAGTGTTTTAACACCAGGCTCTCAAGTTCCCCCTGCTTATCCTGCCATGTTCCGAATACGGCGTGAAGCTAAACAACAATCCAGTCAAAACACTCTGTTGACTTTGCGGCCGAACACGTGGCGCTTATCTTAACCATAGCGGTGAAATTAAAATAATTTATTATTTCAATTGGAGTATGTCGACAGTGTTCGAACACTGAAATACTGCGTTTACTGTAATATAATGTATCATTGTTAATTAATTATCGGATTACCCACTATTAAACAATATCAAAGTAACCGACTCCAATCTTATTATTAAGTGGTCACCGCAAAAGCCACGTCACAATAAAACATCTTTGCAAGTAAACGAGTTAAAAAGGTTTAATTTACACAAAATTTCAATGACTAAACAAATTGTAATTTTTTTTTTACATGGCGGTAGTTTCCTTTATTATATTATTGTTTTTAATAAAACAGAATTATATTTTGTACTTATAGTTGTAGTTGTTGTTAGATTCTCACTAGCTACCGTGAAAACAGACTTGCTTTTGTCCATTTTATAATTAAATTGCAATGAATCCATATACGCAACACCAGAATTCGGTGGAGAGTGGGCGACGACGTATTTTTATGAGAACGGAGTGTTTTAACACCAGGTTCTCAAGTTCCCCCTGCTTCTCCTGCTATGTTCTGAATACGGCATGAAGCTTAACAACAACCCAGTCAAAACAGTGTTGTTGTCTTTGCGGCCGAACACGTGGCATTCGAATGGAAATCAACGCCGCGCTTATCTTAACCATAGCGGTGAAATTAAAATAATTTATTATTTCAATTGGAGTATATTGAGTGTTCGAACACTGAAACACTGCGTTTACAGTAATATAATGCATCATTGTTAATTATTTAACGGATTACCTACTATTAAACAATATCGAAGTAACCGACTCCAATCTTAAATAAGTGGTCACCGCAAAAGCCACGTCACTATGAAACATCTTTGCAAGTAAACTAATTGAAAAAAAGTAAAATTTACAGAAAATTTCAATGAATAAACAAATTGTTAATTTTTTTTACACGGCGGTAGGTTCCATTATTTCATTATTGTTTCTAATAAAACAGAATTATATTTTGTACTTACAGTTGTAGTTGTTTGATTTTCACCAGACATCGTGAAAACAGGGTTTTGGCGACTGGCATTGCTTTCTTCCATGTTATAATTAAACTGTGATGAATCCATAACTAATTGGATCGAATTTGATGGTCCAAGGTGTGACGACTCTCTCGTCGGAAGGAACAGTCGGAAAAGAACGTTCCAGGCTCACGGGCACAATTTATACTAATGCAGCCATACAAAAATCTACATATAAATATATGTCACTGACGCTAGAACTGGTATTTTTACGAGTAGTTTGCAACTACCCTACAAATAATAATTAGGACGCTTGAACTATTGATAGCTGATTGTATGTACCTACTTTAATATATATTATTTTGTTGCTTAGATATTTATTGTTAGCGATTTATAGTAAAACAGTAAATGTAAATATCTATTTAAATACACATAATAAAAAAATCACCAAATCTACGCTACGGTATTTAAATGAACCATTTAATTTAGCTTAGTTAATTATACTATTACTATTTCAATATTTCAAAATGGCGTATCATAAAATATATGTATAACACGGATATGAACACCGATAATTGGCGTTAGAATCCGTGGATAAAGATAAGGAAACAATTCTCAACTTTCTTATATTAATTTCGATTTCGTCAGAACCCATAACCTGATCACCTGACATTATGACAGTGAGAAAATTTCAGTAGTATTTCTTTGATACAAAAAAATTTTAATAGCGGCATGTGAAGTCGTCGTGGAGAGCGTCTTCTGTGAACGCGACGGCTGAGGGTTGGATTTCCACTCGGAGAAATGAATTATTTTCATATCTTCGTTCTGGTAACATGATAAAGTATGGCGTTAAATTCTGCCACCCAACATGAAGGTAAACAAAATATCATATTAAAATCCAAAAGTATAAATATAAATGTATAAAAAACAACTTAAAATAAAAACCAATTGTCAGTTTGTTTATTTTATATAAATGCTATGAACCAAGTGAAAAATTGGTAATTTTTTATAATAACCAGGCATTGTTTTTAATGAAATAATAAAGATGGCAATTTTGTAAATAATTGAATACTCCGGCCATTATACCTACATAATGCTTGACACCTATATTCCAGAGTAATATAAAACACATTTTATTACATTTTGACAAATGAAAATTCAAAGTAAAACTCATGCTATTCAAAATATTAGCTTTTTATTTTACCTACTCCAATACTAAAGGTTAGATTGTGTAAGGTGGCAGCAAAACAAGATACTACTGTATATATCCATTTTACTTTTAGACGAAATTACACAAGTTTTAAAAGTAATTTGACCAATATTTAACTATACATCCTTCAATTATTACACAACAGATGTTTATTATTCAGTGATTAATAGAAATATAAAAAATGCTACTTCTTCCTTACCAATTAATAATAATTATATTAAAAGTGACTGCTGACTGCTGACTGACTTTTTAAATCTGTAAACATTAATTACACAAATCTCATGTAAGTGACTGTAAAGTCTTTTTTGCGAAATAAATATCTTTAAACCTTAAAGTAATATATTTTAAGTTATAGTAGGTATATTCATATTCATTCTTCCCAACAAAATAACAATATGGATAATCCTTTGAACCACTACCTTGAAGTTCAATTTTGAGAGCATAATGACATATCTATTTATCATTCCACAAGTACATTGTTACACATTCATTTTATAAGATTCTATTGTTTAATAATTATCATTAGGATTAAAACACTACATAAAACAGGAAAATTATTGTGAGGGTAGATATCTCGTGATGGTGATGTACTGCTTTTGTCGTTAATATGACTACTTACAATACGTATATAGTATGATTATTAGAGTTTTTATGAGATTCTTTGCTTTTATTACGGTATTTTCTTTTGTGCCGCCTGGCCGATCGTCTATAATCACTGTATGTAAAACTAGTAGGTACGGTACAACTTCTCTTACGTTTGGATTTCCCCATTTTAAGTATAATCAAATCCTATAGTATAATATAGTATATTGTATCGTGTTATAAAAGAAATATCTATCTTTAAATTTCCAATGCATTTTGTATTTGGTTTTTTTCTAGCTTCATGCCGTAACCTGTTCATAGCAGTAGGCAGAGGGAACCTGGGAACCTAGTGTTAGGTTCCGTTCCCTTTAATACACTTCCTTTACGCCGAATTCTCGAGACATTGCATGTAAGAATGGCGGCACTCAACGCCGCGTATTGCCTAGATACCAGACCGAGGAAATGAAAAGTTGCAGTTCCATTCGCAGTCGCACGCTTGTATTAGTTAATGATTAATTGAGGTCAATCGTAGCGCAGGGGCACAAATTGTGACTGTTGTGGGTTCGATCCCCACTCGAGGAAATTAAATATTTATTTAAATTTATATTTCCATTTCATCGCTCAGGTGTCGAAGCAAAAGCGCGGCGTCGAGTTCGGCCACTCAACACGCAATGCCTCCAAAACTGGGGAAGGGAGTGTCTTAACACCATGTTCTCTCTGCCTGCCCTGTTGTGTGCGGGATACAGCGTGAAGTTGATTTTTTTTTATTGAATAGCTACAGCTAGGACCTAATTATTGAGGTTCCATGATTTTCTACAATTTTAGCCTTCAATAATTAAAATATACTTACAGTGAAATTCTGTGCAGGTGTTCCGCTATCCTTAATGCTTATCAAAGTTGAAAATAGATATAAAATAAAATACAACCAATAAAATGTTTGACCGAGCAAATAGAACGAAGATAATCGAGGGTGGTGGTAGTTTTCTATAGCAATCCTAAAAAACGTTGGAATCTTTTTTTCATCCAATGTGAAAAGAGATCTGATTGGCACAAAGCATAAGCGACGGGCGGTAACTCTAAAAAAAACAGGATTTTGAAAAACAAATTTTGTTAATACACATTTTTATATTATACCATGAACAAGTCAAATTGACAAATGGCTACTTTGGTCCATACATAAAATTTGGTCTTGTAGTAATAGAAAGTAAAAATAATATATTTTTTTTAGAAATTTAAAGACTACTGATATTGTCGTGTACCTAATATATATATATTTATATTTATATACTTCAGCAAAGACGCCGGCAAACGCTGCGTTCACAGCATAAAAAACATTACATAAAGGACTTTTTTGTTGAATCTTTACAACAGTGACTAGGCGAAGGTTACTAGCATTATAAATAAGTTGGGAGTTTTATAAAAACACATGTTAATATAAAAATGTATTTATTCAAATCATATATGTGGGAAGTTGACCACCAAGTCTTACTAATTTGTAATTACTATTATTATGTCAAAAACTAAACACTAACACTACCTAATTATATGCTTATCATAGTAAAATACTTGAAAAATAATAAAGATTACGTATTGAATGTAGGAACTTCAATATGACGTGCTGAAATTGTTGTTATTCAGACAACATCTATAATAAGTACTTCGATTGAATTCCAAAGTAAATTTCAATAAAGAAGCAAGGCGGATTATTTATTAGGAATTAAAAAAAGCTGCGTATTTTACAGATACCCGTATATCGTATATAGTACACAAACTGTTGCAAATGTACTAACTGTATGTTGTTAATATTTGATTGAATTTGAAAAAAACATTAAAATTTACCCTTCACATCGTAAAAAAACAAACAGAGCTAGTTAATTAATATAGGGTAAATTTCGCATAAGAAAAGTAATTTTTATTACATCAATACATACCTACTACATGTCATAAATGTGTGTATATTAATTCATATCATATAATTGATAATAAGCAATATCCAATATAACGCATAAGCGTAAATAATGTAAAATCGTTGTAAAATGGCACCAACATATCTATTGCTCGGATACAATAGAATTAAAATAAACACTTTCTGAAATGACCGCCAATAATTACTATAAGAATACGATCCCGTTACATTATTTATGCTTAACGCAAACTAAAATAATTTCGAGAAATAAATTGATTTTTCTCAATAATAATGTAATCAAAACACATAAAATCCACAGCTTATCGCTTGGTACATGATAACTTACTACTAAAAAAGGGCGTACAATAAGTCCCAGAGAAAAAAAAACGATAAAAATGACATATATTGTGATTATATGCTAAATGCGATTGTATTACGAAGTATCAGTTCAAATGTAAAAGCGACGTCGGCCAATCACAATGGCATCGTTCTACAAGAGAGTGCTTGCGAACTCTCCTGTACTTCCACAGCTTCCAAGCTACCGACAGCGGTGGACGTAGGCATTTGTAGCTTTGTCATCTTCGTGTATCTGGCAAATGGTTCCCTCCTTGCAATAGCAACTGTAGATAAAAAAACATTATTTTAAATGTTATATGTACATTTCACCATTTACTAATCTTATGTGTGTTAAGTAATCTGGGGAACAGTGTCTTAACACTAGGTTCCCTCTGTCTTTCCCATTGTGTGCGGGATACAAGCGTGAAGCTGGCAAAAAATGTGTGTTAAATATTGATTAAGTATTGCTCATCAACAATAACAAATGCCAAAATGACTGTATTGTAAAAATTCCAATAAACAAGGTAAATTACGTCAACAACTTTAATCGAGACAAGTGATAAATATTAATTTATTAGTAATCATGCCGCTAGAGAAATATTTACATTTAACTTTATCGTGATTATATGAAAACAAAGTAACAACTTTGTTATTCTACAGTAGGTACATAATAACATTTTATGTGCAAATAGATTTTGGTTTCAATACCTTAAAAGGGTTTTTTTTTTGACAAATCGAGTTGGACGATGCGATATTTATTAAATATAATTTATAAAAAAAGTATTTTTATTAAGAAGAATGAGAGTATTTATATTTATATAGTAGTTTAAAGAAATTTACAGTTACACTTACTAAGTGTTGCTAATGTTCACTTCGATGATCTTTATGTCCGGCTTGTAGATGGACCATCCGCACGGAGTTTGCGGCGCACATATTTGCTTCGGTGCCCGCTGTAAAAAAATTCAAATATTATTTTATATAATTCAATTGAAAACAATTAAAGATTATTAATCTTGAATTTAGTTAAATACTAATAGAAATTAATAGGTTTAGATAAAATAAATCTTATTATCAACTCGAGCTCCATTATTTTCTACGTTATTGTAATAATTATAATTATTTCAAGTCACATTCTTTGACCTTCTTGAACTTTCTAATGGCTAGATTCTAACCAGATTTATCGACATACAATTTATTAATTAATACAACGCGATCCGTTAAATGTTTATGTGTAAATTTCCTATTTATAAAAAAAATACAGTTTTTTTGTATTTAAAAAAAAAGTAGTGTCAAATATTTGAAAATTTGAATATTTATGTAATTATTATATAGTACAGTACGTTTATAGCGTGATAGAAATGTTAAGGTGGTACATATTAAGGTATTACCTAACGCACCTTACGTTGGATAAAACCGGGCGGATTTTTGATGTTTTAGAATAATTACAACAATTTTGTTTCTCAGTTCAGTTTGTCCTAATTAATGTGATATGTCGGTAGTCATTGTAATTGGTAGTGTTGTTGCAGAAGATAAAGAGTTACATAGTTCTAATGTAGTAAATAGAAGCTGCGCAATGGTTTTCGCTTTGTGAAATGTGAAAGATATTATCGTAGATTATATTATTATGAAAAACTTAATTTTATAATAGAATAAGTATAAAAACGAAAAAAAAATTGCCAGAATAACCAGTCTAATGATAATTATGAGATATATAAACGATATATAATTTTGTTGTAATATTTATCAATAAAATCGTACTGTTTATCAATAAAAAAAATCCTTAATCAAAAAAATCTGCTTAGCTGCTGCTAAAAAGCTGCTAAATAAAATTTTTTTTATGAAGATTAAAAGCTTCTTTAAAGAAAAGTAAAGCAAGTACTTCCCAAAGCACTACATGCGTATGGATGATGTCATCGTACGACGCGTACGTTGCGCCCTTGAGCGTATCCGGCGCGCCTCACGGGTCACACCACGCTCGATTCATTGCTAGGCGACATGCACACGCGAGACTAGCTACATCTACTGCCTTGCAAATTGCAATCAAGATGAATCGATTGCGATGCAATTGGTCTAATAACTAAGCATTTTTAGCCGACTGGGTGGGTGTTAAGTGTATGTATTGTATGTGTTTTCTTGTAGTTACGATGTCTACTAAATTCTATAGCTTTCTTTTTAGTAGCAATTTAGCAAAGTGACACAGGTTGATAATTAAATAAATATTTTTATTATCAATTGTTCATTTTCCACAACATTAATACTTTATCTAAG
>DWNA01002489.1:0-11630 GCA_018249835.1 Heliconius besckei
ATAAAACTAAGTTAGGACGCACAAAAACATATTAAAACATTCAATTACGTGAAAGCGAATGGAACGTATTAACGTACTTACAGCTTTAATCGCTCTTCTAAACTTGTTAACTAGTCTAAAGTGATGATAGAAATAAATTTATAATAATTTATAAGTAATGTTCGTAATTTATATATTTAATTATTTTATTTTTTTTTTTAAATTTTAATTCCTAATGTACCTACTAAATATAGTCATAATTCATTTGACACAAATACAATAGTCATCTAGAATACTGAATGATTCGTCACTTCCGCATCCATCATCAGTCATCAAGGAATATAATTTTAAAGAAATTAAGAGAAAAAAACAGGTTCACGGGATACTGATCCCCCTTTAGCAGGGTAGACAGAGGGATTTCCTAATTTCCGCCGAATTATAAACAGAAAAAAATGAAATTATATTGTTGCGTATAAAGCGTAATTTATATCGCGTAACCTTACAGCACCCTCTTCATTTTTACTTCATTATCATATTCTGTAAGACGTTCACCATCAGTCATTTTAACGTATTAAAATAATTGAATTTGTTCTTTAATTAGTTTTAGCTCATCTGCTTTAGATTTTATGTCATCAATTCTAAAAACACACATTTCAAAATTACAGACAGACTATTTATATGTATAGATTAAAAACACCCTACACAAAAAAACTCTAAAAGGTAAACAAAAAACAAGAAAAGAGCTGATAATCTTTAAACGACTAAATCATCTTTCAAACGAGAAAAAAAACAAAATCAAAATCTATTTACTTGTTTAAGAGCTACGATGCCACAGACAGGCATACACATCAAACTTATAACACTCTTCAGTTTTCTTGGGGGGATAAAAATGTTAAAATACAAAACAAATAATTTTGTAAAGTAGATAGATTTCAAAATGTGACCACATTAGGCAGCGCGTCACGTAGTATTACGTTTACGTGCCTGTCCCGACGTTTGCTGCTCTTCTACACGCTGTGCACGTATAACAAATATTAACACGGGAATATGTAGGCATTAGCTAGACAAAAAATAAACTAAGGGCTAGTTTTGTTTTTTTTTTTTTCAACTTCCCGATGTATCCTTGCGTTGCTCGACGCATTGCGAATCGAATGACGCTATTAATAAGTCATTTCCCCGAGCAGGAATCGAACCCACAACCGTTGTGTCTCTATAGACACAGACAGTGGCTATCCACATGCTTATGCTTATGTTTACGCCACTCAACACGTAATGCCTCTGGAATTCAGCGAAAAGTGGAGAACGGATGTCTTAATGAAAACGGAGTGTCTTAACACTGGCTTCCACGGTCCCTCTGTCTACCCTGCTATGTTCGGGATACTATTGCGTGATTTAAAAAAAAATACATTAAGAATATCATATATATATTCATTTGTATATATATATTGCTATTCCAAGATAGCTAGAACAATTGCAAATATCTCAATCGTCCATGAACAATAGACGTGATTTCAGCGGCAGGATAGTCTTTCTACCTCTATTCTGTAACAGCCACCTGTGCATGAAGTTGACGTTTCATCTTAATACCGTAAATAGACTATATCTAAGTCATTTAGTTGTAAAGAACGCCGTTTAGTGGACTGAAATGTTTTGGAAATAGTAGTTTTGTAGGTAATTGGAGTTAGTTTAAGACATTTAGTTATTAGTATGTATAAACTAATTATGTTTTTTACTACGAATTGGATTTTAATATTAAATTGTCACTTAGAGATGTGTTATATTTTTTGACAAACATAAAATATATGAAAAAAAGACAAAGCACGTCGTTGAGCTCCGCCACTCAAAACTCAATGTATCGAAAATAAAGTGGTATGTAGGGAACGGAATGTCCAGAAATAAAAGCTGTTTCTAAAGTTATCCTACTAAATTATAAAATTATATACACATCTAAGCAATATCATGGAAAAGGTTAAAGTTCAAATATAAAATGACTTGTTAAAGTCCAATAAAAGCCAATGGTTTCAATATACGTCTATCTTTAGCGCCGTTGAAGGAACCGCGCAATATATCACAGTCGTACGAGAGAAATTATCATCTTTATACTGTATATAAAACCTGTATAGCGAGATTGTAATAAATGCTTATGAGATTTGAAGGGTTATTTGCAATGTTAATATTATTTGATATACGAATATATGTACATATTTAATTACTAGTGTCCCGTCCAAAAAAAACTACACTTCTGGTGAATGGCCTCTAAAATTCGGCGGAAAATGGGGGACGGAGAGTCTTAACACTAGGTTCTCAGGTTTTAAAAAAATTATTGCATAGCTTGAAGGATTTAAGCGTGCACCGGCGAGAAGTGGATTGGTTTTAAACTAACTATGTCATAAAAATACTGAGTTTCTTTAAAAGCAATTTTTAATTGGTAAAATATTTTCTACATTCTGCAATTCTCATTTCGTTTGTAAACAAAATGTAAATATCATTTTTAAATAATAAATGCGCTCTTTGAACGCAACGTTTCTACGAATTTTAATTATCTTTTTTCTTGTAAAAACAAATTTTTTATTTTTTATTTGTGTTTCATTTTCTAAAAGGATACTCATTTAAATAAATTTACAACTACTTCAAACTATATAAGAAATAATTTAACAAGAAGTTTTCGTAACTTTCATGAACTACTTAATCAATAGATATTAAAGCATGTCTGTTATTCGAGAGCCCTACAGCTCTTCTTGGAAGACGAATGCTGAAAAAAGATTTTCTAAAACCAAAAAATACATAATATCTTATTTTTATTAGAAAACCTATAAAAAATATAAGATAGATTTGAACGAGCACGTCTTAGACACCGCGAAATGTATTGGGAGGATTTAACGGGGCGCAGGTTCAAATTCCGCGACGCTTAAACTTTTACACCGTTTCTAAAAAAGGCATTTAGTATTAGAATAATAGTAATAAATCTTCAAAAAAATAAATACATAATCTTATTCTAATAACAATAATTTTCAATTTGAGCCACCTCCTTCACTTTAAATACAATTTACACAATATAATCCCGTGTGTGTTGAAACATTATTTACTCTGAAATGTCTGTAAGGGAAATTATATTCATATTTTAGCAAGTCGCCGTCTAATGCCTTAAAATCCGCTTTGCAATTTTTTCCTTTGTAACTAGCGACGGGAATCATAAGTAAGTTCTGTTGTAAAAGATAAAGGATTTTCTCAGAAAAACATGAATACCTATTATAATGTGGCACTCTCACCCACGTAGTGATTTATCATTCAGTTATATGTATTTTACGCTTAAAAGGTAAAGTTCAACTCTTTCAATGTATTTATGTAATGTCATGTTTTTTCTTTTCCAATTTCTTTAAAAAAAGGATAACGCAAGAGTCTTAACGGGAATGGAGTCTTAACGTTATGTTCCCAGGTTCCCTCTGCCTACCATATTATGTGCGGGGTACAGCGGAGAGCTAAATAAACCAAAACAGAACGTCAAAGTAATGCTTTTTTCGCTTTTTCTCCAAATTTGAGACCTTCGAAAAGTGACGGATCTATAGTTACAAAAATAAAAACAAAAAATAAAATAAAATAATATGTACTCATCGAATACAGAACTCCGGTTTTTTCATCGCTTAAAAAAATTATGTTACTGTTTAAATTAAAAATTTTTAAAAAGTTTGTATACCTTATATTAATTAATATTCATATAGTTTATATTAATTAAGTTTTAATTAATATTTAGTCGGCCTACTAACTTTATAGTTATATAGAGTGGAGTGTCTCATAAGACGGCACGGGCTAAGACGATTAGGTTAATTAACACCCATACTAGGGCGCAAAGCCTCAAAGCTACCTTTTTATATGAAACATTCACATTAAGCTGCTTAAGAGAAGAATATTTTATAAATATAAAATTAGCAGAGTAATGTTTATGTTATGTTTTGTAATGTAATTGCGAAAAGTAGAAGGTATCTTTATTAAATAATTTACAAATCTTAATTTATTAAGAGATTTTCTTAGGCAGCTTCGGAATTTAAAAGCAGTAGTTGCGAGTTCAATCTTCATTTGGGATTATGAATTATTTTCAAATCCTTGTTTTGGTCTAAAATGTGAGAGTGGAGAGAGACAAAGAGAGTGGAGAATGGGTCTTCTAGATACTATATATCCGTATTGTAAGGCGGCACTCAACGCCGTGACTTTGTCCTATTATCCAAAAAACTATTCTATTAAGACAGAAAAAAAAGTATTAGATATAGAATCTTAATATACCTCGGAGCCCCTAATTGATACACGAGTCACGGTAGAAACACGATATTTCGTAATACGGCTGAAAACATAAATTGGACTGCAACTTTCCGCAAAGCAATTTAAACTTGCGATAAATCGATATTCATCTTTGATACTAACCAATAATAACTTTATCGGATATTTATTCGTAGGTGTTAAAGTGCTGCTCGTTGTTAACCTAATTTTTGTTGAGAATACCGATATTTATTATTCTCTTTTCTCTATTTTTTTAGCTTTATTCTGTATCCCGTATATAGAAGGCAGTAAAGGCAGGTGGGGGAAACATAAGTTTAAGACACTCTATTCCCAAATTTAGAGACGCTTAAGAAAAAAATGTTCGGAAATCTATGATTTTATCGCCTTTGCCTCTTGAAAAACAATTGTAAGCGTTCTAATTAGCTAAACTTTACGTTCTAATCGAGCTAACTTTATTTTAGCGTTTGCTTAAAATGATTTTTAAGAAATTTTCTTCTAAAGAATTTATTTTAACAATAACAAGTGAAATATTTTCTAAAATATTAGCTTTTTTATAAATTTTCTATCTTAAGTATAATATTTCATGAAAACAAAATACTTATTTATTTATACAAAAGTCCATTATAATATTATTATACTGACAGAAAATTTTATTCAGCATGTCAGCTTAGTGCTCCGTCATACATACTTGGAAGTCGTCATCGATCACGGTGAAATATTTTCCAACGAATTTTAGACGTTGATTTTAAAATGCTTTTATCTGATATAGTAGAAAATTGGTTTTACTTTTAGTAGAGAACGCGTAAAGTGTGATTCCAGTGCCAAGTAAATATTGCTTTTATAAAGAAGAGAAGTGATAGTAATTTAAAAAGATAATTAACACTAAATTCTCTATATTCTTCTATAAGGTTAAAAGAAAGATCTGATAATGTTGAGGCCATCTAGCGCAGTGAAAGCTGTTGATTGTAAATGCGATGGTTGTGAGTTCGATTCCACTCTTCGCTCGATCTTCGCTCTTGTTAAGAAAAATGTAAGAGTGAGTTTTGCCACTCTACATGTAATTTCTTAGATTCGGGAGGAAAATGAATTCTCCATTAAACAATATACAGCCCCTCCCCCATTCCTTTATACTCATCTATTTGCGTCAATATTTAAACCAGCATTTCCGAGGTAAACGATATTTCAAATTCACGTGAATTTCGTATTTATTTAATTTCTACGAATTCAGCTTTAATGTATATATTTTGTGAATATGAATATATAATAGGTTTGAGCATTTCACCTATTTATTGACAGCATTATGACTGTGTGATTATGGAGGTAGAGAAAGGAAATGATTTTATTGCTTACAATGTAATAATGTTTATAGATAGTTTGTTCTAAAAAAAATCTCTCTCTCTTGTCTCTCTTACATCTCTTATGTCTAATATCTCGGCACCTATGTAGACCTTCAACCTCCTATTTGACTTAATGATATGAAAATTAGTTATGCAAGCCTCAAGTCGAAATCAAACCTACAGTCATCGTGTTTTATCAAAACGCAATCTTTGGTACTGCGCATAGATGGTTTAGACATAATATGGTTAAATCAAATCTACGATAGGATGCAATAAAAATGCATTTATATGGAATCGCAATTAATTGGCGGAACGCAACAGACGATTCTAAGTTGTTTTTGTAATGTTTCTTACTTTAATAACTTTAGTAAGTGGTATTTTCCTTAATTTTAAAGTAGGGCAATATATTATATAATTTAGAAGTTTAATATTTTTTAACCAAACGACCAAAAGGAGGATTATGTTTTAAGCGCGCATGTATCTATGTATGTCCGTTTATTAGTTCTTAAATCTTTTATTTTGTTGTCAATTTACAAGAAAACAATCTTTGTTAGTTTGATTCTTATCTTTATCAATAAAACGACTACTTGGTTTGTATGCATTTTTATGTACATTTTTATAAATCATATTTGTGCATATTTGTGTATTTCAGCTCGTCTTAACAATTGAGGCTACATCACCTTCTAGTTCAGAGGAAGCCGCTTCCAGTATGGAAGATTTATGTACGCAAATTTGTTTTATTTTATTTAATTAGGGGCGTTGAGTTTCGCCACCTAACTCGCAATACTTCCAGAATTCTGCAGAAAGTGGAAAACGGAATTATCTTAAAGGGCTTAGTGTTTTAGCACTAAGTTTCCTAGGTAAAGCTAAAAAAATATTAATGAAATTGTACAAATTGCTTACAGTTTTACGTTCACAAACATTTACTTCTCCAATACAATATTTTATTTGTAAGTCAATAAAATACCATTTGTTGTTGCTGTTTCAGTGTTTTCCTTATTTGATAAGTCGTTGAGTGATACTTCTTCAGATTCTACCGAAGATAAGAAAGGTTTGTTACCATTGAACTGTATTTTTTTTGCTGAACTCAACGCTGCGCTTTATTATTCGAAAATGGAAATATTAATTTAACAACAATTATCATTTATAACTAGTGGCCCCCCGCGGCTTCGTCCGCTTGAACTACATGATTATTCATTTAATAAACAGAATTGACTGACAGTCAAATGTGTTGATGTCAATGAATAATTTAATTTACTCGTTCAGAAACAGCCTTAAGTGTTAAATTATTGATTTGGATCAATAATTTAACACTTTGATTATATTATTGGTTTAGGATTTATAATATTCTTTGTAAAATAACTATGATGACTGCATATTACAAAAAATACCCAAATCCAATCAAATAATCCAATATCAAAATCGAATCCAAAATAATTAATCGAAATCGAATCGAAAATAATTAATCGAGAACCTCCTTGTCTTGGGAGTCGGTTTAAAATACAGATTAATTACAAGCAAATACAGATATATTATAAGTATATCATGATAGTTACTTCCGTGTCGTTATATAGATATTATATAGTTTCTTTACATTTTACAGATTTGAAGGAGTACGCCAAATGGTTATGTGAGTCATACTGTAGATTTTTTTAAATTGGCAATATAAAACAAATCTAATCCATGAGTTATTTTTTTGGATTTTAGTCAAAAAGGAACAAGAAGAATACGTTGATAAAATGAGTAAGTGTATGAATAAAAAAATGTTCTTAGTGTAAGTATATGTACTTAAAAAATAATTATTTATATATTTCACAGAAAATGATATAAGCAAAGAAGGTAGGGACTCTAAATTAGAAATAAAATAATTTTAAATATAAATTGAATATTAATTAACATTGATAATTTAAATTTCCAGAGAAAGATCAACTGAAATTTTTTGAGAACGTTCTTCAAAACGTAAAAAAAGTGGGCAGTAAGTATTTTTTTTTAAAGATAACATTTACACTAAATATTTAATTTTATTTTTAATAATTTTACATCTTAGAAATGTTTAGATTCCTGTAAAGAAATTAACGTAGCGGAACTTAAATCCGCGAATTTTATGAACCGTCCAAGAGCCCCATCTTCTTTCATCGAACTACGTTGTAATCATTTTCGTTTTAAACATTTCTGTATGGAGATTTTTCATTTTTATTTTTAGTATATTACCAAATTAAGATAAAATTTTACAAAATTAAGATAATATATGATAATTAATATAATTAGAGTTGAATGGATGATAGAATGGGTAATTGGAGTTGAATGTATTATTTCAGCGCGGTATATTTGGTTTCATATTTTTTGTAGTCGTTTAACTATAACTATCTAAAAATAGTATCTTTAATAAGTACTTGAAAAGATTAGTAGCACAAATTTAAAATTACGGTACCTACTAAAAAATCCTTGCTGTGTAAAACAATTGGCAAATCCCTATTGAAAGTACGAAAATGCGGTTTAATTAATTTTCACATTATCTTAAGTGCTTTGCAAACATACATTATATGAATAATCCAGTAGTTAAAACGGGCGAAGCCGCAAGAGGGTCGCTAGTAACTATATAAAATATCTTATTTACATTATAACTTTAAAAAATTATAACTTTTAAGATAATAATACTATGTATTTTATTTTCAGAAAATCTTGGTAATTCATAGAAGGTTCAAAGAAGACGCTATCTATAAATCTAGTTTTAATCTCAATTTCTGTTCTTTTTCACGCTGTACTCTAAATGTAGCAGACAGCACAGATCCTAGTGTCGATATCCTCACTACATTCCGTTCTCGATACATATATATTATAATTTTTCAACACAGTCCAGATATTCAAATTATAAATATCAAAGGAAAATGGAAAATGCAACACATTGGACATCTTTTACTTTCATTATTTCTTAAAGTTTAGTTGAAATAGTTGTTCATCAGAAGGTTTTCAATTCATACGTATTCAATTTTAGTATGTCAAAGGTAATCTTGAAAACGCTCAAGAATTGTTAAGAACCGATTTAATTGTTTATTTTAGTCTTTCTATCCCATTGTTATCAGGTGTGCCAGTCTTGAAAATAAAATATATACTTGATCCTGCTCAGACTTAATAGCTATATAACAAAAAAAAATAATTCAAATCCGTCCTCTTGTTCAGATTTTTATTTTATTAGTGTCCTTACATCCCCCTACATTCATTTTCTCAAATATATTCTATATTTTGAACATAGGGCCTTGTATTCTTGGCTTCAGTCTTAAATATAAGAAGTATATTAAAAATGTATAATCCCGCTTGCCTGTTTCCTACGCCTTTGGAAACACGCCAATATTAGCAAAAATAAATACCAGAAAAGCTATTTCGCTTTATAGTCAAATGGAACATAAATGCTACGAAAAGTGCAGTACAAATTAAAATTTTATAGGCGACAGTCATATCGGTACAAGGTAACTTTGTGTACTACTTTCTCTTATGAGAAAAAAATATTATTTAAGTTAATACAAATATTATGCAATATATATGTAGTAATACTATTTAACACTAGCGGACACGCGCAGCTTCGTCTGTTTATTTGCACCCTTAGGGGAGAATTGTAATAAACTACGTAACACGTGCTCCTCAGTTACCTCAGTCAGTGAGAAAATATCCTTTTATGTATATATATATTTCTATATATATATATATATATATAGAGATTATAAAAATATTAGTTTAGTAGTAGTAGTAGTAGTAGACTTAAAGGCTTTATATTAAATTTATACTAGACATAATATAAAATTATACTATAATAAAACGAACGCTATCTATCTGATATTTTTGTGCACATAGTTCTGTAATAATTTCTTAAAACATTTTAAAGGCAAAATCAAAACTAAGAATTCATATTTAAGAACACTAACGTATTCTCGTCGACTTTATGATCAGTTCACATAGCTTTCGTATTGAGATTTCCCCTTGGACTACTGAATATGAGAAATTTATTTCTTAAACCTCGTATTTTGTAAATTATACTTTTAAGATGAAAATGTAATAAACTAAGTTCACTCTTTTTCAAATCAGTTATAATATTTCAGGATATTTTTTATTTATTTTTTAACTTCAAATAATTTAAATATTATCTACTCATTCCATTGAAAAGAGATCCAAGAGGTCATTGTATCTAAACGACAAATACATCTATTTATAGGCAACGTCAAAATCATAAAGTGACCATCATCGTCGTTATCATCATATCTACCTTTCGAGGCCCACTTTTGGATATAGGCATTTTTTTTTATAATTATATTTTACTGGAATATAATATTTTGGAGATTGAACAAGGGTAAGTTTAGAAGCATATGAGCAGTCATTTAGAGTAATCAATGTGGGTGGGACTCCATGTCGAGAAAATTCAATCTGTTAAACGAGAAACTTCAATCCGTTAGGCTATTTCAAATTCTTTTCTATATTTCAAATTAATTTCACGAATATTTTTCATAGCATTGAGAATTGCGTAGCTTTTTTTAATATCACTATCTCGATAAACGTTAAAACGATCCGATTTGGTTGATTACCGCGCAGGAAGCGGCCGTCGTCGACTGAATAAAACATCTCACTTTGCCGTCACTTAGATGGTAGCCGGCTTACTCTTGATAATAAGTAATAAGTGTTTTATGTAAAATAAAATTTATTTTTCGTCTTAGTAGCCAAATAATTATTTATGTTTGTAAACAATACGCCTGATTTGTATAAAATAATTTCTAAGGCAAGGCTTGCTCAACGAAAACATATTGTCGTTTTAATGTAGGGTAGTTGATTTAATAAATTCAAATCAAAATATTCTTTATACAAATAAACTTTTGAATCGTCGAATGAACATATGAACAAAAAGCTACCACCGGTTCGGAAGGCAGTTCTGCTGAGAAGAGCCGGCAAGAAACTCAACAGTCAAAAGAAATCCTTACGAGAATTATATGTTAAATATTCTATATCTAAAACAATAAACTGAAATTAGATAACTTAAAAAAATAGAAAGGAATAGTTTAATCCAACTAACAATATTTTACTTGGGATTCTCCCGGGCTTCAAATTAACGCTGCACCTTCAGTAACTTTTCCCTGCAACGTCTATATATTAACGTAGATATATGTTAAAAGATTTTATCAGAACTTTATGCCCAGCGGACGCGTTTACTTCGACTTTATGGTACCAGAAGCGTTGAATTTGAAACACGTACATAGCAGGGTAGGCAGAGGGTAGCTAGGGCTTAGACACTCTATTTTCCATTACGACTCTACCGTTCGCAATTACCGCCTCTTATCTTGTTACCAGAGCGAAGAAATACAAATATTATATAGTATAGTTTAGTATATTATAGCATAGCATATCATAGCAGAACTGGCAGACGAAACCTAGTTAAGGTACTTTTTCCCATTATCTGTCAAATTTTGAAGATTTCTTGAAATTCAACATTGGTTGATGTACCAGAGGGAATAATAACATCGAAACTACAAGTTTAAAGAAGTACTGTCTATAACACAAAATATCACGGCTATTTTAATATTTTCCAAATAAAAAATTTACCTCAAATTAGGAAATAAAAAATATATATTCCTATTACTAGGCCGCATTAAACTGCCTTTAACTAGGCAGTCTCCTCTAAATTGCATCATTTACATCAAGTTTCCAATTTAATAATATTAGTTGTATTTTTTATTTCCAACCCAATAAAATAAATATCCTTAATAACCCCAAGCATTTATAAATTTTCATATTAGATGATGCTACGAGTGCCCTACAAAATGATAGATACGAGTATATAAGAGTAAAAATACGAACGCATTTTTTGTTTATTAAATAAATAATCGTCTAGTTCAAATACAGACTAAATGACCACTAACAATAAATATATGCAATTTTTTATTTCTTGCAACCTGACACCTTAATAAAATAGCGGGAGAGTGAAGAAATAAGAGAGCTTTTACACATTGTTCCTCATAACAGAATATTGAGTATAAGACTTACATCCGATTGAGAACGAAC
>DWNA01002490.1:0-11627 GCA_018249835.1 Heliconius besckei
GAGTTCCGCAAACCGACATAATATAATATCTCGAGAATTCAGCAAAAAGTAAGAAACAGCAGTTTCTTAAAGAAACTTATCATAAGATAATATTATGTCATCTTTATATTATTTATATAAATTGTTACGTAGAACAAGAGTTCCAAGGAATAAATTCTAACATAATTAAAACCACACACATTTTAAATTAAAATCTACCGAAATCCATCCCCATCAAGATATTCAAACATTCTCGTATTACGAAATGCATTGTACTGTATTGTTCTGACGATGCACGTAGCGCTAGTGCTTACCGTTTGTTGCGTTTCCGGTAAGGTTGCTTACATAATACTTCCCTTTTCTTGAGGAAATTGTTTAATTGCTTAGGGGACAATGTTTAAATGTAATCGAGGAGGCTGTGGGTTCGATTCCCAATCAGCGGAATTAATTGCTTTCTTCTCCTCGCTTTGGTAGACACGATGACTAGAACTCTATGTTACCTCTACCCTGCTATATACGGGAAAAAGGCGTGACGCTAAAAAAATATTTAATCCTCTTTACTCAAACAGACAGAAGAAACCTAACTTACATTATATATAAGCCATCTAGACGCCTTCATGGCGTGGGTGCGACTACAAACACTATGGTTGTGGGTTCCATTCCTACCTACTCATGGGAATGAAGTATTTATTTAATATTTTCAATGAAAATATTGCCGCCGCCGGCGTTAAGTTCCCCCACTCAACACTCTACGCCTCCAGTATCTAGAGGAAAGTAGCGACCTTAAGTATTTTATTGGGAACGGAGTATATTATTACACAGTAGGGTGGGTAGGCAGAGGGCACATAGTGTTAAGACACTTCGTTTCCCATTTTCCACTGAATTCTACAGGCATTCCGTGTTGAGCTGAAAAAAATACATAATAATAAACATATTTGAGATTATTTTTATATATCGATTTATAAATGACAGTGCAAAGCTACAATGATTTTCAATACATCACCACGGATCTTAGAAGCGATACTTGCGAGATGTGCTATAGTTACGAATGTGTCAACATAAACGAAGCCAGATGCGAATATTATAGAGAAGTTGCAAATATAATGGAAGAAGATGAATTTGAGAGAGAAGAGAGTGAGATCACTAACGAAGTTGATGATATGTTATGGGAATATGTCGATACAGGTTGGTCTTTTAGCTAACGAAGATACTCCAGGATGTTCTCTATCTCAGATTATGTTTTTTTTCATTAGATCTGATATACCCCAGAGGTTGTTCCATATAAATTTTATGACGAACGGTTCACTTTTAATATATAAACAAAAAGAAAGGGACATTTACAACTGTTCACTCTTTTTTTCTCTCTCTCCTATCGTTAATTTTGTTTCTTTTTTTTACCGTAGTAGGGTAGACAGAGAGAATATTGAGTTAAGATACCGATCGAACCCATAACTATCGCGTAGATTATCCTATTTTCATATCTATGTAACAAGACAAAGTGTTGTCTAGTTCCACTACTCAACACGCAATGTCTTGAAAATTGGGCCGTGCAGGACGGAGTGTCCTAACACTAGGTTGACTCTATCTACTCTACTATATTTGGAAAGATTATAACACTTGAAGCTTAAAAACAATCTTAGAATCCTAAATCCTCGTAAATATAAAATAGTTAAAATTTTCTATAATTAATGCATAATTTATTTCAGCTTCATCGGCTTCCTCGTTTCAATACTGTATACCTTTAGTGTCGCAGTATACAAACTGTCATAAAGGTAAGAATTTAAAAAAAATACATTTTGAAAGATCTCAAGCAAACTAAGAGGTATATTATCTTTACTTTCCATCAATAGATAGAGATAGAGATATTTGTTGTCAATTGTAGAGATAGAAATATTTGTTGTCAATCGTTAGGACGAGAATATGAACTGGCAAGTGCCGGCTAAAGGCTAAAGTAATTAATGAAAAATCTAATGAAGTGATGTAATATTTGCTTAAATTGTATTAAATTAGAGCCAGCACTCATATTCAAGAGATCAATCTGCTTCTTTTTTTGAAAATCAAACCCACAACCACCTGTTTAATAGTCGAATTTACTAACAACTAGAATAATAGGCAGAAATCTTAAGGAAGTAATAGAAGTAAGATAACCACATCTTGGTACAGGAGCGAAAAAATTAAATTAATTTATTCCCCGAGTTAGGATCGAACCCACAACCGTTGCCATTATAGTCAGACGTTGTGCCGTTGCTCCACGATGGCCTCTGTATATAAAAAAGTATTGTATTTTTAAATTCCATAGACAATATATGTAGCGGGTGCAAAATATGCAATTGCGATGTCTCAGGAACATGGAATTGTACTACAATAGAAAACTGTCATACAAGCTCTTCAATAGTTATAGACCATCGAATATTAGTTAAAACTATGGAAAACTTAAATCTACGTACGTATTGGAATATTTTATATTTAATTTATGTCACAGAATTTAAATCTTGGCCGTTATTTTTATCCTGCCATATTGAATCGCCTTCTTTTGTTTTTGTTGTAGGTTTACGTTATAAACCATCTTTATTGTCTTATAAACCAAAGTGAGGAAATAAAATAAACTAAATCTCTCGAACCCACTACCCTCACGTTTTTAAATTCGAATCAGTACATAATCTTAATTTTTTTATAATATTAGTATCTATAAATAAAACTTAAATAATACTTATTAATAAATTTCAGTTAAAACAAATAATCTTCATAGAATGAAGAGGTCTACCGATTTCAATAATGACGATATAAATAATTATAAACGTACTCTAAATTGGTTGTATGGTATCGATTCTTTAGAAGAAAGCTCTGTTGAAATTATAAGAAAAGTATCTTCTATAGAACAGGAAAATCCTGCGAGCTTAAATAGAACTGACAATATAAGTACTACGCATTCTCACGGTAATATAATACTTATTTGATATAATATGATTAATTATTTCTGATTTTAAGCGCTACAGTTGTGGCTTGGCACGATATTTTTTTATTTCCTCGTACTGGTAAGATGACGAGGTGAGTTGACTAGGAACCACGGTGTTATTTTTCGCTTTAAAAATTTAGCGGAAAGTGAATCATAAAATGTCGTAAGAGAAAGTGGAGTGTTTGCCTTTGCCTCGTAACCACAGCGAAAAGGTGAAAATATTAAATATGACACTCCCCCGAGTGATAATCGTATCGAATATTATGTATATTACGCTTTAGGGTGGCATGCAAAAGGCGAACTACGAGCGTAAATCGAATATTTTCATACGTATTTTTTTCCAGATACAATTAATAATTTAAACAAAATAAAAACACTTATTATTCTTAAAAATAATAATATAACCAAATACAATCGAACTCTACAATGGTGGTACGGAACGGATTCTATAGGAAAAAAATCCAATGAAAATGAAAGAAATATGGCAAAGCGCGGAATTTTAAATATAACTGCTAATATGATTACTGATCATAATGAAGGTAATATGCTACAATAAGGTAATAGCTTCACATTGCAGAGCATATACGCCGCATATAGCAGGGAATGAGTAACAGTGCTTATCAAACACCATTTCCAATAGACCGTCCAATTTTTTAGACATTGCTTCTTAAGTAGCAGAACATAACACCGTGCTTTATATTGTTACCAGAACGAAGACGTGGAAAATAATTCATTTTCCTGAGCAAAAATTGAACCCACAACCACTGTATTTGGAAGCAAAAACTCCTCTAGTATTGGCCTTTTCAAGATTTTTATTATCATTCATATCATTTCATCATCATATCATTTTATTATCAAGATATCATTCATATATTTCAGTTCAAAACAATAATTGCTATAAAACAAAAAAATGGACTAGTTTTGATATAAATAAATATATTAGTATTTTAAAATGGTTGTATGGAATAGATTCTTTAGATGAAAAGTATGACGAAAATAGAAGAAATTTGACAAAGCTCGCAATTAAACAAGCTAATATCAATATTACCCATACTCAAGGTAAAATTAAAATGATGGTTTCTTTTGATTATATGCTTCAAGTTCCACACGTTCTATCCCACATATAACGAGGTAGGCAGAAAGAAAACTCTTTTCTTTTCTTTCCGTTCGAACTCAAAACATTAATTGTTGGGTGGCAGAACCCAACACCGCAGTTTGTTTTACAACAAGGAGAAAATGAAAAAATATAAATTCTTAAGTGAGAAACTAACCCAGCGCCTTTAGTAAAACGCTGTCATATCCAGCCACCTATCCATCAATACCATCCTATTAATCTTCATTTGTTTTTTAGTCATTTTGTTTTTATTTGTTATTTTTTTGTTTCTACTTTGTTTATATATTAGATAAGAATTCTTCAATACTAAAACATTTAGAGAAACGAAGTGTAGTTTTAATAACTAATGAAAGTCGCACCACTACATTGAACTTCAATACTTCTGATAAAAATCAGAAACAAAACCAATATAATAATATTCTAGAGCCATTAAACAATATTATTAATGATAAAGAAAAGGAAATCAATCAACTTATTCATATCAAAAACAAACTTATGAAATATTTGAAATTGGATACTAACATAACTGATTCAAATCACACGAAGAAAATGTATGAAAATAAAGGAAATTCTTCTTTTAATTTCTATCAAATTGAATTACCACCTGAAATTGACTTTAGAAGACGCAACACAAATATTCTCGATAAATATATAAAGAAATTGAAAAAAGATATCCATGAAGTTATGCGTGATATAGCAATAATACAAAAAATGTCTAAATCTTCTCCGATGTCGCAAGAATTGAAAATTTTGATAAGAGCTATGAGAAAATTTACACAAAAAGATAAAGTACACAAAAGAATTGGTAAACATGAGAAAATTGAAAATTTCAGACGAAAATTTAATTCAGTTTATCATGACAATTTAAATGATATAGAAGCTGTAAAAAATATTTTGGAACTTTTGGACAAAGACACGCCAATAGGTGATGCTTTAGCACCATTATCGCAAACCTCAAGAAAAATTCTGGAAAGAATTATTAATTTTATTTATACAGAAGATTCTTTCAATTCATTTTCAAGAATTTTAGATCCTAATAACGAAATAGAAAATTATATAATTAATATTGGAAATAAATGGAATAAAATGACCTTAAATATCGGTACAAATGTCATTTCAGAACGGTTGTATAGTTTAAAACTGTTTGTATTAGAATTATGTAAAGATATACTTAAAATAAGTAAAGCTATAGAATCACTAGAATATGCTCAAAATCGACGTACGACCATTATTAATGATTTTGTAATAGAAAGATTAGTATCAAAAATAGAAGCAGATTTTAAGAAAATTAATAATCGTGTGGTACAAATAATACAATTTCAATTGTTGAAACAAAATAAAAATGAAAAATTAAGAAAAGATTCAAAAAGTAACAACAAGAAAAAGTCGGCAAAAAAAAGTTTTATACAGCAAATTAAAAAATTGCTTAGAAATTCTAAAACTGATATTACAGATATATTCACAAAAGTACCAGAACCTATGAATATTAAGGAAATAAAAATGACCGAAATGAAAAAACAGAACCTAGCTAAATATGAAGAGACGATGCGAAAATGGCAGAAAAATCTAGGAGCTTCTAGAAGTAAAAGGAACACTAATTTAAATAATTTAACGAATCGTATTAAAAATATAATTCCTGGATATTTAAGAGGGAAAGTGAAACATGGCGTAGGCAAAAAAAACAATAAAACTAAGACTTTAAAAGACCTAAAGCATTAAGGTATAGAAAGAAAATCAATTCAAATAAAATCCATTATAAAAAATATTTTTCAAATAACATTCCCAATTATTTCCTTAACATTTAATATTAACAAATATATTTTCAGCGCACAAGTACCAAAGATCTCTTCTACTGATGTCTAAGATGTCAAACTGTGGACGAATTCTACTCTACCCTTATTTATTTACTAAGTAAATAAATAAAATAATGATAAGAAATTAAATATTATATTAGCTAAAAAATGTTATTCACTTTTAAGCGAGTAATCAACCCTATAACCCAAAACTCATCTTTAGCATATAGCAGAATAAGCAAACTACCCATGATTAAGATACTCTTTTCACAAATTTCCGGCCAATTTTTAAATAAATTAATTGTTGTTTACACAACGCGAATAAAAACAATGCTTTAAGCATTAACAGATGCATCCACAACCATCACCACTGACCAAACAACCTTTCTTATTACAGCCATTTTCGATTTTTTTTTAAGTGTTTTCTTTTTCAAAACAAAAAAAAACAAGAAAATGTCAAAAAAAAATATTTATTAAGCATCACAATACAAAAATAAAAAAATAAAAAATATATATTATAAGTTAATATTTTTTACATCTAATAGTCTCTTGAACAGTTGATCTGGGGATATATCTAATTGTGGCTTGAAAACTTGACTGTCGATCACATTTTGAAACGGTAAAGGTTTTTCTAATTTAGTTGTTATAGCTATAAAAATATATATATATTATTACATATTTAAAGCAAAATTATAAATATTATTATTTGGAGAATAACTCGCGTATTCGACATTTACAAAGAGATTGGTACAATCGAAATCAAGTTCAACGGAATTTTAAGCTAAAATATTTACGAACTATTGCAATCTCATTGCTATATTTTTTCTAAATTAAAGGGAAATACTGAAATTAAGCTTTAAATATTTCTAGCTTAAATTTTTAAATTAATAGACTCTGAACTTACCTTCTTTTCTTCCTACATTTTCTTCTTCCCGATGATTAGCAATAAATATTTTAAATAGCTCCTTAGCAACCCTTATATTTCCACTTTTTATCAAAGACAAAATTCTTTTGCCTATATTGTAATTTACATCATAAATAAGATCTGCATCCCTAGATTCTTTTGAATTCAAATACAATTTAATGCGGTTTTCAATTAATTGAATTATTATTTGATCTCTTGTAAATTTTATACCATTTTTGCCTACTTTTGAAAGTTTTGAAGTTTCTGGCATTCTTAATTGTTCTTTTCTGTTGAGATCTGAAGATTTATCTTTAGAGTCCGTTTGTTTTGCTAAATTGTTCATTACTTTTATACTTAAATTTATATTATTTTCGGTATTATCTATAAATTCCTTTAATTCATTCAATTTATCACCAGATAGATTATTTAAATGATTTGCAGATTTCTTTATATTTTCTAAAACTATAGCTTGTTGCTTAGTATCGGCTTCGAGAGTTTTAAGCAACATCAGTTTTTTATGAGGAGGTATAACGGATAGCAACGCAAAATTTTTATAAGTGTGTCCCATTGATTCTACGTTTTCAATCATTTCCTTCAATTTATTATATGTTTTTGGTTTCTCATAATCAGATGTTCTGCGCGTATTCTTTCGAAATTTATTAACATTTTTAATTACTCTCTCCCACACTTTAGCTGAATGAGGTCTTTCTTCAACAAATAAATTACTTCTACGTGTAGGCAATACTGTCGTGAATTCTAATTTCATTGAATCAATTAATATTTTTATTTTATTTAATGGAGATACATTAGGTTGTGACAATGTTTTGTTATTTATTTTGTTTTCTCCATCCATTAAATTGTAAATGCAAGGCAGGGCATCTGCTATATTCAATTTATTTTGCTTAAGATTTGTATCATTTTGTAGCTCTAGTAAATCATCGATGATTGCTTTCAAATGATTTTTCAGTTTCTCTTTGGTATTATTTAACTTCAGTGAATTATTTTCACGCAGAATAGTTGTAATTGGTACTTCTTGCGTCGGTAATTCAGTTGCAATATTTGTTGTTGTTTCAACATGGTCACCGGGTTTGGATAATTTCACTAAATCTGTGAGAGATTTTATTTTTAATAACTCCGATAAGTTATAAAGAATTCTTCCTCCAGTCTTGTCATTTAATTTTGTGCTCTGTCTTTGTATATTTTTGCGTAATAAGCAACTTGGATTACTTTCTATGTGGTTGAGATAGTCTAAAATTAATTTATCTTTTATGGTTAAATTATAATTACTTAAATTAGTGCCAAATTTTTGTTCAATATTTTTTTTGTCATTTTCTTTACTAGTAAATTGGTTTAATGTTTTTATCTTTTTAATAAGTTTTTTACTAGATTTGCTTGGAATTAGCAATTTCGTTATTTTTTCTAACAAATTACCAAATAAATGCATTGATGAATTTTCGTCAAATGTTAGTTCTTTTCCAACATTAGATGGCTCCATACCAGCTCGGTGCTTTAAATCGTTTAAACTTTTTTCAACTTGTTCAAATTTCTTCATAAGAGAAATAACATTATTCAATTTCTCAATAACATCGATAGTAACAGTACTTTCATTTGCTTCTTCTTTTATTATTGATTGGTTTTTGTCACATAGCCTTTGGTTAGTTACATCAGCTTGATTATTATTATTTAAATTTTCATCACTTACGCCATCTGTAGATATTGTTTCACAGACTGAAATATTTTTAGCATCTTTATTCTTATTCAATGTATTCGATAACCTTTCAAGAGCATTCTTTAGAAATGTTTCTTGCCTTATATTTAATGGTTCTTTAAATAATTCTAACAAATCATTTATCTTCTCATGCTTAAGAACATCAGTTTCCGTAAAATCATTTGAAGCATCTTTTTCCATATCCCATAACTTGTTAAGCAAATTACCAGCAATGAACGCCATTGCTGTTAACGTGTCATTCTCGGGTGTAAAAGTTATATTAGACACTGGTGGAACATTTGAGTTACCTATAACCTCGGAGCCACCTTTTAATTCATTCACTATAAGTTTTGATAGTTCTGAATTTTTAATTTCTTGGGTATAATTACCCACGATTTTATTTAATTTATCTTTTATTACTTTATCAAATTTGTCACTATTTTCAGTCGGTACAATTTTGTTCTCTTCGATATGATGATCATACTCTTCTACTCGATTGTAATTGATATGAAGAGAGGATTTATTTTTATTGTCATCTATTAAATCTGTTCGTCTTGATATTTTTGGTGATTGATTAGGTTCTACTCTCTTAGCTTGAATTGTTCCTGATTTGTCCGAATTTTTTAATGTATCTAGAAAGTAAAGACACAATATTTTAATATTTTATATTTACAGGTCCATCGTTTACGTTAGTTACTTTAATTATTATATAATTAAATTATTTTTGTGACACATGCGTGAGTAACAGCGTCTTATTGTAAACACGGCGGATGTGGGCTCGAGGGAATAAATCCATTTTATTTGCCTCGTTCTGGTAACATGTCAAAATCAAACGCTTCTACCACTTAACACATAATCTCTCGAAAATTGAGTGGAAAAAGGAGCGAAAGACAGAAAATGGAAACAAAGTTCTTAACACTAGGCTCCTGAAGTATGCGGGATAAAAGCAAAATTTAAAAATATGAATTACCTTCATTTAATTCGTCTACTGTATGATAAAATTTAACAGTATGATTTTTGGTGTCATCTTCCTCATATTTATTGTTGGTTGAACGTTTTTGTCTCTTAATGTATGAAGCAAAATCTTCTTCATAAGGATTGTTACCTGAAACTGAAATTATCGGTTAATCTCTGCAAGTTGGAATAAAACTAAAAAATATCCAAACTAACGTAAATCTTAATTTATACTAATATTATAAAATAGAACAGTTTGTTTGGTTGGCCGCGCCAATCTCAGGAACTTCTTGTTTAAATTGAATCCAATCATGTGTTGGCAATATTACATCAATCGTTCTAATATATCTGCGATCAGATTTACCCCAGACACTTAGAAAGTCTCATTCGTGTGCAATACACAATTGTTGGTTATTTTCATTTGACCACAGGGTCGAAACCACTGGTGAAAGTTAATAGGTATGTTCTGAATTAAGTTAGTATTAGAATTAGAGATATATAGATATATAGAATTTGCGTACTTACGAAAGTTGCATGATATTATATTTAAATATTCTAATAGATATTATATAAAAGTGCATTTTACAGATAGTGCATGAAAATAAAACGAAACTTTTTTGTGCATTTGTTTATTTTATAAACGTAATTTAAAATGTTTTGTTAGGAATAGCGATTATATAACCTGAAATTGACAAAGAAATTGTGTTAAAAACATTTTTTTAGGATAATGTAAAAGTAGAAGTACTTATATAATACATAAATATCATTATTACCTATGAATTCATCATCCGGCTTTGGTGGTGGTGGAACAAAAACACGAGACTTCTTTTTCTGTTTATTTTTTAGTTCTATAAAAAAAACCTTTGATAATTCGTCTTTGTTATGCATTTCATAAATTACTGACTGAATGGGTTACTTATTTGAGACAATCTTACTTAATAAAATAAGTTTTCCCTAGTCTACTTAGACTAAATACGCTACTTGGTTCCGATATGGAAAGCATAAATTGCGTGAAAAGCTTCGATCAACTATACATGTGGAATGTACAAAATGAGTGTCATAGTAACGAGGGAAATTGACGGCACAAATGATAGACAAATCTCCAAACTTGATTTGTATACATTCGTTTTCTAAAAGAAAACCTCATGCTTTATCTCTATCGGAATTCAACGCCGCGATTTCCTCAATACCAGAGCGAGAAAATGAAAATATTAAATATACGACTACCTCAAGTGAGGATAGGACCAATAAATACGTGTAATATTTCTTATTATTTTTTAATGATTATTACAAACAAAGCTTACCATTATATAAATCATCTAGAGCAACGGTGACACTGTGTCTGGCATCGTTATCATCATCGTCTGAGGGACACTCGAAAACCATTTGGCAATCCCACTCGCCGTCCGCACTGCATGTGCAACGGGTGCATCCGGAACAGGCATTTGCTTAAAATATATTGTATAATTATTATAAATTTTTGAGGCCATATTTAATATTATTATTTATGCGATCTGGTAACGAGGCAAAGCGTGGCGTTAAGTTCAGCCGGTTAACACGCAATGCCTTCAAAATTCCGAAGATAATGGGGAACGGAAATTACATTCATATAGAATGTAATTCTTGAGGTAACTCTTACCGTAGTTTAGGTGGTTATGAATTACATCAAAATTCTTAACGCGAGGTAATATAGCCCTATAGTCTTCTTCGAAAAGGATAATACTACACAAAAATATTTTTTATCCATCTTATGACTCTTTTAACCAGCTTCAGCTTTATGATAATAATATAAACAATATAGATAGTACACATAATATAGATAATACATAATAGCTCGTTATATAATTAATAAATAAATATTCTTACCATCACTACAATCGGAATATTCAGAAACAAATGGTACGCACTTGCCGTTGTTTTCTTCACCCACTGAAAAAATAATATTATCCCAGAAAATCTTTCACTTCAAAAAGAGAAGCAAGCAACACTTGGAATAAACAGAATTATGTAAGTTACCATTATCTTGGTAACGGCCGATTCGATCTTCGCCATTGCGGTTAAATGGAATAACTGACTGTTGTGTGCTCGATACCCATCCGGGGGAAACGATAATGTTTAAATTCTCTGCTGGACGCAGCTTGGCGTTGAGTTCCTCACTCAACATGATAAGATTCAAAAATTAGGCGGAAAATGGAGAACGTAATGTCTTAACAGTAGGT
>DWNA01002491.1:0-11625 GCA_018249835.1 Heliconius besckei
TGCGACTCGGACGCGCCCTCCACATTTATAAAAGTTAACTAACTTAAACCCATATACACTCATTTTGTTTGAAACTCACTTAAACTACAGATATAAATTTGTAATGATTTTTTCTATAAAATATACTTATAATTTCACTCTCGAATTTTCTCCATGTATTTGTATTGTAAGTCTGTAAGTACCCTATACATTTTGATAACGCGATGACTTTCATAGAAAGTGCAGTAAAAACAATGCATAAACGTTCAACGACGGACGGACAAAAAAGCGATCCTATAAGGGTTCCATGTCTTTATAACTAATGAACCAATATCGATTCATAAATGTTCGTACCTCTCGATTGCTTTGATTCAGAAGCTTCATTTCTTCTGTGTTTCAAGGGATATTCCTTTTAGCTTGATACCTTCACGCGGTTTCGCGGTTCTTCATAGACGGATAGCAAAATGATAACAAGGAGTCCGTGTTTACTTTTTGAGGTACGGAACCCAAAAACATAACATTGAACACATAACATTCTACCTTATACAGGACAATAATCTAAGAATAGTGATGAAAACGAAAAAGCCTTGTTTATAGTTTAGTTCAAAACTTCGAACAGTACAATTAGCTCGAAGTCACATCGGCCGGCGCGGCGGCGCGCGGGGGAAGCGGGGGTGCAACGAGTGTGAAATGCATAGCAAATTTCAGGCACTTTCACCGTTCGCCGACGAGCGTCAGTGCGTGACAGAGCGGAGTCGTTCGTCCACTCCTCACGACATACACAACACGCAACCAGACGATATCAAGTCGGTGCAATAAAACTCCTACACGCAGACAGTAGCCAGAGACTATACTTCAGATTATCATTAATCAATTCCATTTTTATCTAAAATAGTCGTAAGATAAAGAATATGATCTATTTTGTCCAGGACGCGATACGCGAATATCGCTATCTCTCGGGCAACCACGCGAGTCCTCGCCCGCAACCCGTGACCACCGTGACCACGCCTGCGTCTGTACTCTATACTCGATTTACGAAGGCATGAGATAAAAGGTAAACATGTCAAAATAGGTTCTTTTACATGAAAGGTTTGATGGAGTTATTATACTAATTTGAAAAAATATTTATTTATGGATTTATGGAAGTAACAAACTAAATGAATGAAAGATGGCACAGTAAATAATATGATCTTATTATAGAAATAGCATACCGGTAAGTAAAGCTCGAAAAAAAAATATTTACAAAATTCACAATTTTTTTTTTACACTACAATACTCATTTGTTTTCGTTAATTAATTCTGAAGTTAAGTAAAGCGAACATAAATGCAAGACATATGTCACGATTGAATATCGTCGGTTGAATTGCATTATTTTGAACTATAGAACAATACTATAATTGTGTATATTATCTTTTTTATTACCGGTCAATTTCCTTCGTGTGTTTCCCATACAAAGTGATATAGGCGAAATGAATTGTGCTCAACTGGCACGCTCGAAACGCCATATATCAAGAATTCAATTCAATTCAACTATAGAAAAGTTGACATTTTTTTTATATCATAAACGCTGTGTTCTGTGAACAAAAATAGTTTTATTACTATGTCATTAATTAGGTTCAAGTTATAAACATTGATTATTAAATTAACTATTTAAATTTGTGGATATCCACAAATTTTGAAATGACACGACGACGACACGATGAAATGTTTATAATTATATTTTCAAATTTTATAAAATTGAATATCGTATATTTCTTAAAAAGCAGAACTTATGTTAAAAGAAACGAGTACGAAAAGAAGTACGTAAAAGAAACGAATACAACAAAGATTGATTTTTTTTATTTAAATTTAATAATTTTTAAATACTTGACATGTAAAAACACCCAAAAGCCAACTTCTTCTCAAACTTGAAACATATTTTAATAATATAAAAATAAATTACATACTGTAATTATGACAAGTGAACATTTTATATTAAAACTAGTGGACCCGAACGCGGCTACGCCGCTTGAACTATACTAAATAATACGTTGCCAAACTATTGTTTCGCAATCGACAGTTTTAATCTAAAAAAGCCTATGCGATCTATAGTATCGATATTTTCGATAGTATCGGCGAAGTGCAATACTCCCGATACTATCGATAGTATCGTATCTCCTAATCAGAGAAGCATCAATACAATCGATACTATTGAATGTCTAGGAAACAATAGTATCGATAGAATCGATAGTATCCATATCTTTCTGACTGGGAGACAGTATTGTACTCTTTTGAACTATCGATAGTGTCGATACTATCGAAATATCGATACTATCGATTAAAATATCGATAGTCCTACTATCTGATAGCCTATCGATAGTCGACGATCGGCAACACTAAACTATACGAATATTTATGAAATTATTTAGTTTTCTATTGAGAGACGCGTTAAGCAAGCTCATTTTGGGTGACGTTTTCTAACAACAAACTTTGCAAATCACAAGTTACAAACCTTTTAACTCATGACACAATGAATTGAGTATAGTAGCTAACACGTGACGAGTTCACGAGTTAGTCGTACTTATTACAAACCCCAGGAAGCCACAGATATCATCAATGCTGATGACAGTTTCATGCTATGCATTTTATTTTTTGGCTTTTTGCTTTTGCTCCACATTCTAACTGTAAATAATAAAACATTTATGTGAGAAATATTAATATATATAATTTCATGCAATAATGCTTATTTATCCTTTTCCTACAATTTGAACAACATTTGATCTACTCTGTCCACTCGGCGCTTAACTTCATTATTTCTTTTTGCCCATCGCTTTGTTAATGGTAATTTTAACTCACTTACGTATTATATTTCAAAAATGGTGATACTTGTTTTAATGATATATGTAGGTATAAACATCACGCAGGCAGGCAGATAGATTCGCCATATTTACAAAGAGAGAGGCCAGTCGTGGCGCAGTGTGTGAGTAAGTAGGACCGCGACCTCGCGCACTGTAGGCGTGTCATATGACATGTGTTAATTAGGTATCGCTTCAACAGATACAAACAAACAGTCACGATACTTCTAACGAGCCCGTACACGTTTGATCCAACTTTGGTAACACCTAGTCCGTCCGGACGTAATCATACGAAAACGACCGTAACTGCACGAACTACCTCACTATACGTATCAGTCAGTACTCACTGGAGACGCCGTTGGTCTTGTGCAGGGCGGGTGCCAGCGCGGGCGCGTCGGCGGGCGCGCGCGTGCGCATGAACTTCCTCATGGTGGCTTGGCGACCATCACATCACTACTACAAATGATTTAAATAAGGTACACTAGGTGTTTCTTAAGAAAAATGCAAATTAATCGTAACACGAAGTTCATTTTGCTTGGTATTTACTGTTTTTTTGTGTTTGTTTATTTAATGAATTATACAAATTCCTTAGGTGCAGTTCGATAGCGATGCCCGACTTTCAATCCAAAACATATAATTATTAATAATTTTGCGATTTGATCGTGAAGATATTTATCACTTATCACCGCATTTGAGTCGGCTGCTAACGGCATCACACGGCACACCGTGCAGGTGCCAAGTATACGCGAATCTACCAAACGTAACGTAATACTGAATTGACCATTTATTTTAATTTTAGTACGATACGCGAGACGTACTCAGCGAGGCGCCAGTTGAACAGCGGTTCAGTCGGTCCTGCACAAACTCACTTCGAATTAGCAATACGAGTGCAAGCGCCGGCGCCGCACTCGCGCGCACTGCACGTAAACACCACCCCCCCGCCGCGCACTGACGGTGACAGACGACAGTGACAGATACCGGTATTGCCCGCTCACCGTCAGACATTAATAGAACGTAGGGCAGATTATAAAAACAGGTAAAATAGTAACATTAGTTGATAATTAATATAAAAATGGTAAATTTATTTAACAAAAAAATATTATCATATTTATTGAGCTAATTAAATTTATTCGTATACGAATTAAAATTTTAAATATATTTCGGCAGTAGCTCTTGTTAAATGTTAGACCACTTTTCGTAAAAGTAATCCCTGGAGTGGTGCGAGTGGAACAGTTATTTTATAACTTTGCTTTCATAAATATAAATCATAACTTGATGTTTACAGTGTATGTGTATTGATAATGTTAAGGTTTTTGCACAAATTATATTCCATCAGCTGTAAGCTCAATCATATTTTCTTAAGGTTTTTTTTTCAAAATACTTTGTACATGCTCTTTGCAAAGTTATTGCCTCGATAGTTGATAATGATTGCCAAAATTAAAAATAAAAATGCTATAAATTTATAATTTGATTTATTATTATTTATTCATTAGGTACAATAAAGATATTAAGACAATCATATTGAGAGTATTATTGTTCCTGGAAACACTATCTTAGCCTATGTGTATAAACAACTAACAACAAAATAATATATAAATAGAGTCCATCACTTGCTGCACCGCGCGCACTCGCTATACGTACATATATCCGCACATACATTCAGAAGGTGCCACGTTTTCATTTAACTAGCTACAAAATATACAAGTCATCGCGTCGACGTCGCAGCACCGGCTCCAGCACATGCGCCTGCACTCGCGCACTGGCCTAGCCGCCTGGAATGTTATAAGAGAGCGTGGGGAGTCCTTATACTAGCTACGCTACATTAGATTCATGAGGGCAGCTCAGTCGGGGCGCAGCGGCTCCGAGTCGGAGTCGGCGTCGTCCCCTGCGGCCGCCTCCGCCTCGTCCGCCTCTGCTGCCTCGTCCTCTTCGGCCTCGTCCGCCTCAGCCTCCGCCTCGCAGTGGCAGGCGCGTATGGGCGGGCGGTAAGGCGCGCGGTGGCTCTCGGGCAGCAGGTGGTAGGAGCGCGAAGCGGGCGCGCGCCAGCGCTGCACCAGCAGCACGGCGGCCGCGCACGGCGGCGGCGCGTCGATGGTGCCGCACGACGCTGACAGCCGCGCACGCGCCACCTCCACGCGCACGCCGCACACGCGCCGTGGCACCGTGCCCGCGCCCGCCCCCGCGCCCACCCCCGCCCCCACTCCCGTGCCCGCCGGCAGCAGCCGCGAGTTGAACTCGAGCGTCTGCGAGGCGCGGCGGTGGCGGCGGCAGGGCGGCGCCACGCGCCACCACCAGTAAGCGCTGCCGCGCCCCACGCCCAGCGGCCCCAGACCGCCCGCGCCGCCCAGCGAGCCCGCGCCCGCCACATTCACGCTTTCGTAGACATTCTCCTCCACCTGAATTCATTAATAACAAAAAATTTCTTAATACATCTTAGTTTATAAACAAAAGTGCTTAATTTAGATTAAATTAATTAATTTTATTTGTAGATCTTTTTTGATTCCTTTGATGTCATGTTAGGGCACATACAACACTAACCCTATAAAAAAATATTAAAATATTGTGTACAATATTTTAAATTGTACCTATATACCTATTGGCATACAATTTATGTTTTCATATATATTTATTTATTTATATATTTATTTATATATTTATTTTATAATATTTATTTTTTAATAATACTTATAGATATTTGTCATTACTATATATTAAGAGTGGGTAATAATATTGAGGCGCAGGGGCACAAGAGTGTCACTGTGAATGCAACAGGTTATAGGTTTCAATTAAATTTAATATTTTAATTTCTTTGTGTTGATGTCGAGGCAAAGTCCAGCGTTGACTTCCGCCACTTGACACGCAATGCCGTAACACGTAGTTTATTTGCATCTTAACAATAGGTTCCTCTGCCTACCCTGCTGTGTGCGAGAATCGGGATACACAGTGAAGCTGATTTTTTTAAAAGATAGTGTCCGAGTTTTTTTTTACCTTCACGCTGTATCCCGCACACGGCAGGGTTGGGAGAGGGAACCTAGTGTTAAGAAACTCTGTTCCACACTAGTTACATAAGCAAAAGGATACATTCCCATGACGCCGCACTTGCACCTCGCGAATTGAACAATAGTGTTTTAGTATTCTGATGATTTAACTGTTTTGAATTATATAAAATTTTAATAAAGATTCTCTGTCTTCAACTTGCTTTAAAACAGAAAGGTTGTTTATAAAATTAAATAAATAATTTTTAAAAAGCCTTTTTCTCGCCTGTGTAATTTAACTCACTTTCTGCCAAATTCTGTAATACCTTATTAAAATTACTTTTTAAATTTTACTTTTTTCTTCATAAATCTATCTAAATCTTCTAAATCTTCAAATAATTCATTTGAAGAATTTAGTTCAATTCAGTTTTTTTATTTAAGTTTTCAATTTGCTTAGCCATTGCCTTGTCTTGATTTTGCATGTTGCTTAAGCTAACAAGCACACTAATTATTATAATATTACTAGATAAATATGCTCTACTACACAATTTTGTATATATGGTGCTATCATATGATATTATATTAATATTTGAGTGATGAACTGACAGCGTTGCGCTCGACTGTACCGTTGTGTAGTGACCGCGCGGCGGGAGCGGGTCTATGTGCAGACACCAACATAAGCGTTGATATTAGTTTACGTAGTACTTGTTTTATGATGTCTATTATATTATAATTGTATATTATTTCTAAGGCAAGTAAATACAAGTTACCGGATGCGTCCGCGGCCGCCAGCGCGCCTCCGCACCCTCCGCACTCGCGTACACGTGCACGTTGACGTACGAGGCGGGCGAGGCCGGCGAGGCGCGCGATGTCTGCGAGGCGGGCGCAGCCTCGTGTCAGGCTCGTTCCACCACAGCCACGCCCGCGTACGAGCGTCCGAGTGACATGGCGGCGCTTAGCACCGTCCACTGGTCCGCGGCCGGGTCGAACACCTCCACCGTAGCCAGGTTGGCGGCGCCGTCGTCGCCGCCCACCACGTAGAGGCGCCCGTGGTGCGCTGCCACGCCCGCGTTGCGGCGCGCGTGCGCCATGGGCGGCGCTGGAGCCCAGCCTTCGGTGGGCCGGTAGCGCTCCACGGAGCGGCGCACAGCTGGCCCATCGTGGCCGCCCAGCGCGTACAGCGCGCCGCCCGCCACTCCCACGCCCGCGCCCGATCGTCGCGCCGCCATGTCGGCCGCCGCGCGCCACGTGTCCGCCGCCGGCTCGTAGCTCTCCACGGACTGCAGGCACTGGCGCGACGCGCCGTCGTAGCCGCCCACGGCGTACACGCGGCCTTCCAGCACAGCCACACCCACACTGGAGCGCCGCGTGCTCATGGGGGCGATGGGCCGCCACACGCCCTCGCGCACGTCCAGCGCCTCCGCAGAGCTCAGCCCCGCCGCGCCGTCAAAGCCACCCACAGCGTAGATCATGTGGCCCAGCACGGCCACGCCCAGCGTGGATCGGCGCGCGCATAACGGCGGGCCCGGCGCCCATGCGTCCGCGCCCACGTCGTACACGTCCACGCTACGCACGCGCAGGGTTCCGTTAAAGCCGCCCACGGCGTACAGGCGTGCGCCCACTGCGGCCAGGCCGGCGCGGCACCGGCGCGAGGGCAGCGCGGCGGCGGGGCGCCAGCGCGCGTCGGCGCCGTCCAGCGCCAGCGCTTCCACGTCGCGTACGGCTTTGGGCGCCTGGCCGCCCACTACGAGCAGAGCGCGCGGCGAGCGCGGCGGCTGGCGAGGGCGCGCGCGCGCACATGCCGCGGCGGCGGCGGCACGGCGCTCGGGCCGCAGCAGGTGGAAGGACAGCGCCTCGATGAGCAGGTCCTTGACGCGCAGCTCGGCGCCGGCCAGCGGCTCCTGCGCGGCGCGCGCCACTAGCGCGTCCTGCGCCAGCAGCGGCAGGCGCACATGCTCCATGAGCGCGGCCAGCTGCGGGCGGCGCGCGTCCGGCGCGTAGCGCATCCAGCGCAGCACGGCGTCTAGCACGGCCTCCTCGTCGGGCACGGCGATGCGGTCGCTGGCTAGCAGCGTGGCCAGCGCGGGCGCGGGCAACGCCAGGAACTCCTCGGTGTCCAGCACGTCGGCGAAGTGGCGCTCCAGGAAGCGCTGCGCGGCGTCGGCCAGGTCGGCGCATGAGTGCATGTCAGCGAAGGCGCGGATGCCTAGCGCGTTGTCAGGCGCGAGCGCGGCAGCCAGGAAGGCACAGCAGCGCGCGCGCACGCCCAGCACCTGCAGCAGCGAGGCGGCCGACAGCAGGCTCTGCACGTTGTCCTCGGTGATGGTCAGCGAGTCGGGCGTGTACACGTACTCTATGATGGCCTCCAGGGCTTGTGGCTCCACGTCCTGATGACACCGTCAATATAAATAAAAAAAAAAGATACAGTATAATAATTTTAAAAGGATTAACTCATTATTCACTATTTATAAATATTATATTTTATACTGATTTTACAAACTGATACTGAAACTAATTATAAAAGGGCTTCTATCTCGTACTAAAGAATAAATAGAACGTAGGCATTCATGAGTCGAGCAGACGTGCCTGTATGGTGATTGCGGGCTGCGTGCGCTCGTCGAACTGCGTGAACATGGCGCGAAAGTATGGCGAGCTCGCGGCCAGCACGGCGCGGTGCGCGCACACGCCCGCGCCCTCCACCGCACCCGTCGCTCCCGGCGCCTGCGCCTGCGGACACGCACACTCTACCTATAGTTATGTTCCATGTCTATTTTATTATAAAAACTATTTTAACCGCAATGAATGCCGCCCAATTTCCTTGAAAATAGTTCAGGGCATTACATCGACAAATCTCTCTTTTTTATATGAAACTGTTTAACCATATTAATCACAAATATTTAGTGTTACCCACGCTACTTCACCCGTTTGAACTATACAAATATTTATTAAATATATTTATGAAATTATTTTGAGTTTTAAGCCTAAATTATCAAAACAAACCCAAGCCGAGACATAAAATTTTAAAAATTAAATGAAAGTAATAAGTAAAAATAAAATATGAAATATTTTTATATTTGAAAAAATACCTTGTTAATATATATATCAGTTTCATGCCATATCCCACACACAGCAGGGTAGGCAGATGGAACCTAGTGTTAAGACACTCCATTCTCCACTTTCCGCTGAATTCTAGAAGCATTGTGTATTGATTGGCGGAACTCAACGCCGCTCTTTGCCTCGACACCAGAGCGACGAAATGAAAATATAAATAAATTTCACTTATTCAAGTGGGGATCAAGCCCACAACCGTCGCGTTACAGTCACACAGTCGTTACAGTAAAAAGAACAAATATAATAAGTAAACGTTATCAAAGGAAAATACTAATTAAGAAAACTAAACAAAACTAGTTATATTATCAATAAATTTTAGGCCGTTGAGGCCAACAGAAACATAGTAAAGGCCAAAACAAAATTTCAATCTTATGAATGAAAAAAAAGTAATGAAAATTGGCTTAATAATTCAGTTATACTCGTATAGTCTAATAGAGTGGAGGCGCACGCTACCTGCAGGCGCACGTCGCACAGCACGTCGTCGCGCCGCAGCCGCGCCAGCGCGTCCAGCAGCGCGGCGGCGTGCGCGCCCCCCGCGCCCTGCTCGCCGCCCTCCCCGCGCCGCTGCGACGACTCGTCCAGAGACGACTGCGACGCGCAGCGCACCATGCTGCTGAACAAACCACCACCACTACAGCCCCTCTCTCACTCGATAAACTATTCTAATAGACTACTGTTGTAGTGTTATTGTTGTGATCATAATAGTCTTTCATTCATAAGTAAGAGTTGAGTCTCCCAATAGTTTATTACTTTTTAGACTATAACCACTAATACAAACAGGTCACATGGAAACTTAATATGATATTATATAGGTCTTGAGACTAGATTATTTAACAAACAAAAAATGTTTCAATTTAGACAAGCAGACTGAGGTTTGCACATTTAATCAAACAAACTTTTCTGCTTTATAATCTTAGTATAGATAAGTGCAATTAATTATTGCATATAATTTATTGTAATAAACTAATTAAAATTTTATTATAAAGTCAGTACAGCCTAATAACATTTGGTATTGAATAGTGATATGTTTAAACCATACCTGTACCTGGCCCTATCTCCATCCCCCTCAGCCGCACTGTGTTCCACTCCCACACTGAAACATTTAATAATAACAAATATTTAATGATAATATACAAAGGCTAAAATAAAGGGCTAATGCCGTTGTGGCGCCATCAAACCATGTCAGAATGACATAATGATAGTTGTAAATTTACTTTCCATTAAAGGGAATAAATTGTTTTTATCTTCCCACTCTCCACTCAACAATAATCCAGACACAACTGGAAAATGGAGAATAAATTGTCTCTACACTATGTTTTTTTTGTCCAACCTACTTTAGACAGTATGCACCATGAAATTGATAAAAATATACTAAATATAAATATTATTATCATTATAACACCATTATAAGTTATTATTACCTCATTTCTGTTATGTCACACTGTGTACACAAATAAACTTTATAACGCATTTTCATATGTAAATAATCACTCTCTACAATTAAAGCATTGAAAAGGCTAACAGCCAATTAGAATATATCCACTACTACGTTCCTACTAACTTTCCTACTATCCACTCTTAGCTGTGTAAATCAATTATTTTAGAACAGTTCCATTCTAATAGGACACTTAATGACAAATAATACATTCAAATTATTAATTTGTTATCTTTCTGTTTCTAGTTGGCCAACAATATTAGGGGCCTACACAGTTAGATAAACAAAAGCAAACATATTGGTGGACTATTACACAATAAGCCTGTAGGAGCCACAATTTATCTTCAATTTAAATATAGTAATCCTTTACTTACCAAGTAGAGCAATCAATAATTGCAGGTGTGTCGTGGATAATTTGATCACAAAAATATTAATGACAAACTTAAAAAAAACGAGCACCAGAAATGACTGCAACAACTTACTTGCCGCGATCCTGATCTGAATCTCCATTATTTGCTTCCATCGTACTCTTCAATTATCAAATCATTGACCGTTCACTGCCCTCCTAGCCCCCTACTGCCGCAATATATATATATATATATATTTTTAAATTTAAATTGCAAGTATATCAAATCATGTTGAACATATTTTCACTCTTCTTCGTTAATTTTTAACTACTTCATTAGAAAATCGTTAGCTCTTCCATTAAATACATTCAAAAAAGTTAAAACAAATAGGTTTTTGATTTTGACGTCCACAAACTGACGTCTGACAGTTACACTTCTTTAGATCACGTTTCGTGATCCTTCGTGACGACGGAAGGTCAACTACTTTGTTCAGTCTGAGTAGAACATACGTGTTAAGGTAAGCGAAATATTATAAAATTTATTTAATATTTTTGTACAACATATTTCATTTGGATTTGTGGAAGCTCAATAGATAATTGAATGGTAGCGCCATCTGTTATCGTCATTTTAGGTGCTTGGTAAGGTGATATATGCACTGTAAATATAATTGTATTACCTATTAACAAAGATACTATAAAATAAACTAAGCAGTAATATTTGTAATTTTGGCAAATACTAATTATTTATATATTCCGAAAGCATAAAAATTGTAAGAGCTCCGAAAATGTACTGTATAATATATGTACATATCTTCTTATATTTCGTCTTTTCTCATAATGTATCTATTAATTAAACTTTTATCGTGTTAGAAAAATATAAAGACATTATTTATAACTAACTAGCCACCCCTTCTCGGTTTCGGTATTTATTTAAATTACTAACAT
>DWNA01002492.1:0-11621 GCA_018249835.1 Heliconius besckei
TTTTTCTCAAAAATGGACTTACACCACTTTTAAAATAAACGGTCCATATATCTCTTAATTATAAATAGCGACACAAAATAATTTTTCTGTTTATATATGTCAATTTAGTTGTTATTATCTTTACTAATATTACACACATCGTCTAATATTTCGGTTACAGTCCAATATTTGTTCAAAAGTTACTAGGTTTATTAGGAAAACAGTAGTTATAATTTATTTTGTTTCTATATAAAAAAATACCTTTGTTTGATATACAAATAAAATTTAATTATCAGTTGTAAGGATGCACCTTAAAAAAAGAAGAAGAAAATGATTGTCAACTATTTATTGTTAAATGAAACATAATTTAATACAATTGCCACTAAATCCTAATTTCAAATATAAATCATAGGAAATCTCGTCAAAGTAAGTATTTACCCACATTATAGAATTCATAGTATAGAGAACAGCTATGATAAATAAATATAATATGAAATAAACTAATCTAGAGTATACGAAGACTAAACTAACCGACAAACGCCCCACATTCGTTGACAGGACTAGGTGATACAATTTAAAATACTGTTTTGCCTAAAACAAACGGTAACTAATATTATTTTGAATTTTAACATGCTTAATGAATAGAATATTTTTTATTGAAATCTAAAAGACCCCAAATTTAATTTAAGTATATAAAACTAAACATTATAAGACGTAATTTTTATTGATTTTTTTACATTTATTTCGGTACTTGTTTATAGTCAGGAAGCTCTACGAAATCATAACAATATATATAGTAATGTAATGTTATAATTATAAATGAAAGCAGACGATTACATAAAATTACAATTTCGATATAAAGAAACACGGAGATTACTCATATATTACATAATACTAATTAGTAATACTGACTTTCACTTAGTTACTAATTAGTAGTTACACTACTTTAGTTAAGAAATTATACATTTTTCTAATTCCAAGTTACAAAGTAATCGTCTGTGAATAAAAGCTTCTGGTTCCGAATATAAAATAGATAATTGAAAAATCAATTTTATGGCAAGATACATAATAATAGTGGAGCCGAACATGACTCGAAAATACATACTTTCAATACACGATTAGTTCAATAACTCAACAAATTAAAAGCTCTAAATAAACAACAGTCTTAGAACGTACAAGGTATTTACACAAATATTTATCTATATAAAAATATCCTACTGTACATTAACAATTATGTAGAAATATACGTCTGTCTGTATTTACAATTAGAAACAGTATTAAAAATAGTCAAATCTTTAGGAATCGTATGGCGACGGCGAGAAATACATCGCTCTTGGCCGCAAGGCACTTGATCTACCCTCCTATTTTTTAGAATATCGTACGCGCAAAATATTTAAATGGTAATTGAGTTTGACGTGGTGTAGCGGCACTATGACTGGTTGTAGACACGACGGTTGCGGGTTCGATGCCCACTCGGGGAAATGAATTATTTTATATTCTCGTTCCAGTAACAAGATAAAGCTCGGCGTACAATTTTGCCACGCAATGCTTCGAAAATGGGCGGTGCGTGAGGAATTGAGTGTATGAACACCAAGTTCCATCTGCCTACACTGCTATAAGCGTGATACGATGTGAAGTTAATTATTATGTTCCCATTTTAACTGAACAATATACTACATGGCAATTAAAAGGTACCTCAAGAAATGGAATGTTGAAACTCAAAGGCGCGACGCGTGTATTTCTCACTATCAAAACATCTAGTAACTTCTGTAAACGTCCCGAAAACGCTGCTCGGTTTGAGATTCAAATATATATTTAAATATATATATATATAATAATAGTATGTTGTATGACGGTTTCAAAGGAGATTATTAAGTCACGTGAAAAATGGAATGATAAATTATTTTAATATGATTTTTGATACATAATTTATGTCAAACAATACAATTAATTGAGGTAACTTAAACGGTACAATTATAAAATTTTGATATAATTATATATATAAAAGATAATATATATTATAAAATATTTAGATATGGGACACAAGGATATCGGTTTCTATGTAAAGTAATTAGGCAAGTTATAAATATCTAATAGTTTAACATTGAGTCGTTTGAAAGTGATGTAACTCAAAATTCTATAATTTTTGAATTAAGTAACTTTAAATCTAGTAATTTCGCACAGATTGCAACTTTTAATTTTAATCAATCCCATTTAAAGCGTGTTAAAATGTAAACAGAAACATTTGCAGAAGTTACCGGGTCAAATAAAGGGTTCAGTGCAGTCTCTGAAAGGCAAATGCTAAACTACGAAGGAGGCAGTAGCGGATTTACACATTTACAAGATATAGGCTGTTAAATTTTTCCGGCCTTTGTCTACAGTTTTGATTATTTTTATAATCCAACAATACTTTTGAAATTGCACAAGAAATCGTTTTCTATTTACAAATAGACATTTTGAAATCTGTTAAATTTGTATGAGGTAGCAAAATAAATCGGTATGCAAAGTTGCCGCCCTCGGCTCATAACAACTTAGTCTGCTGGAAAATTGGCAACTGAAAGAAGCGACAGATTTACACATTATCAAGGTATAACCTCTAGAACTGTCAGTAATTAATTTAACTTTGCACGAAAATTGTTTGTAAATAATTGAAAACCACTAAGCATTGGCTGACGAGCTGGCTGTTTTTACTACAGAATATGAAAGTTTGCTGGACCCGATATCTTCTAAATTTCTATGAGGTAGTAAAAAAAATAGTCCTAGGCTCCAGCCTAATTAGCCCGTTGGTAAATCCGCCACTGTAAGGAAGCCTGTCTATGTTTATATAAAAATACTCTACCAAAGATCATATCACACTCGCTATGAACACGAACACGTTGGTTTCAAAAACCGCCCTAAACTATGCCTCGAATTCGTATTTACGAAAGAAATTGGCAATCTGGATGTTATTTTATATTTATATAAGATAATAACAATAATAATATATAAATTACAGTTATACCACAATTATTGATAAGAAGCGTTATATCGCTATAACATAAATATGATAATTATAATAAGCAAATTATGAATCAATAACGGAAATATTCCAATGATATCACATCATCGTTTATAAACAATAGACCTCACTTTTGACGAGTGCCGGACAACATGTTGATGATTTCTTATCGTTATCTAAAGTGAACATTGTAAGTACTATTAAGCTGAACACATTGAATCATACAATACAGACTTATCAGGGTTCTTGTAAAAGTATCTTTTTTTCAATTATATATATGGAGATCGTTATCAATTCGATTTATTATTAATTCTATATAAGGCAAGTGAATATGTACTAAGTTAGAGGAGCTAATATGGTCAATAACATATATATTATATGCCGTAGCCAACATGGTGCAGATGGATAATGGACTACTGCATACAATGGTTTTAGGTTCGATTTCCAAAAGGTTCAATCATTTTAATATTAGCTTCTTTGTCCATCCCACAAAATACGGAAAATGCATTAAGATAAAAAAAGTTATATAAATATTAAGAAAATCAGTGGCAGATCTACTTTAAAATTGTCTCACTTAATGTGTTATTTATTTTATAGGCACTATCAGTAAACCATTTGTCAAAAAATTATGGCCGTGTCGATTAAAAGGAATAAAAATGGCAGTCAAATGGCAATATTGAAAGAAATTATGTAATTCATTGACTATTCAAATGAATTTAAAGAACTATCTTAATAACTTATTCTAAGAAATTATTGATTATAATAAAATCAAATAGAAGTAGTAGTTAGTTAATCTATACATATACGTATTTAATAAAAATTATCACATTTAATAACAACGGGTCTATTGACATAAATAATTTAAAATTCAAAATGATTTGATAGACACGATTCAAAATGATGATTTAATGTTTACGAGCTACAAGTTTTAATATTGTTAATTGTAATTGCAAAAGACAAGAGAATGTACACATTGTAATTGTTCCAAATGTTTTTGTTTCCTATCAATTTATATTTAAAATAATAAATATCTATACTAAAAATAATTATAAACAAGGGTTAATTTAAATACTGGCAAAAAATTCAAGAGACCAATTGTTTATCAAGTTATATTATTCCACTACTTCCTACCACCAAACTTTTATTCCTTTCAATCGGCGCGAAGGGAGAGTACGAAGGCACTAGCCGCATTGGTCCCGTCACATGATCAGAGCTATAAAGCGCTGTACAGTGCTGCTTAGCACTAGTTAGCACTTAATAGCCTTGCAAAGTACTAATAATATTCCGCTTATTAGTGCTAGTCAGCATTGATCAGCGCTGCTCATCGCTTAAGAGCCTTACATAGCATTAGTGAACAGTTTTCAGCACTAGTAAGCGCCACTCAACGCTAGACGGCGCTGCGTTAATATTACATACAAATATAACTAGTGTGTAGGTCTAACAGATCACAGCCTGGGGAGCGTCGCGCGGCGGCCGTCACGTGATGGCGGTGACGTCCGCGTGCGGCTTCTGCAGCCCGTCCTCGTCCGTCGGCCTGGAAAAGTGAATAATTAGTAAATTTGCACTCATCATCAAGAAAATTTCCGTAATAATATAGAATGAAATATTTTCATGTACTCGCTCTGGTAACAAAACAAAAGAGCGGCTATGAGTTCTAGCATTCAACACACAATATCTCTCTCTCATAATATAGTGCTTGGGGAACAAGTATCTTAATACTAGATTTCATCTGCTGTCAGCTACGTACGGGATATATACAGCGTGAAATTAAAAATAATAATAAAATAACCGGTAAACGTGAGCGGAGGCGGAGGGCGTGTGGTAGTGCGCGGCGTAGGGGCGCGCGCGTCGCCGCGCCTGCACCGCGCGACCCAGCGCGCCGGGGCGCACGCTGTTGCGCGCCGCGTGCCACGCTAACCTGGAAATAAATGTCATGTTTTAAAATGTTGTTTGCACAATGAGGTAAATATATACATAAGATATTTGTATTATAATTAATTTTGAACAGTCACACTGAGTTACTTGCCGGTTTTTCTAAGGCAGTAACTTTAGTAAACCGGCGGTAAATTATTTGACGTTCAAAAAATTAAGTATGTTACTCCTTATTTTCATTAAAAGTATATGACTTTGACTTACATACATAACACACATGTGTTTGGCAAGCAGGTATCAAACCTACACTACACTAACCTAGGCGCGAGGGAGGCAACAGTGGTGAGCACGAGTACAAGCCAGTAGACGGGGTCGACGAAGGCGTGGTGCATCACGTAGTAGGTGGAGGGCAGCTTGAAGCACGACACGCACACCGTTTGGTAGGCGAGGGTCAGCACAAAGAACGAGCCCAGCGACCCTGTCAGCGCCAGCACGTGGATCACCGTCTGAACATAATAATATTTTCGTTAATTCATCATAATATTTTAACTTTCATTTTCGGGTTTTTATACATTTTATTTGAAATCCTTCGAAAATTCTTTATATGAGATCCTTGAAAAGAATCGTTACCAAGGTTCCTATGGGGTCTATGTATTTGGGTACTGGTGTGTGAGAGAAGAATACTAAAGTCCACGATAAAAATGTTATATATTTTGGATTAAAGAGGTAGGAACTAGGTACATACAATGGACCTGATTTAAGACAAAGACTATATATTACTTTAGTTATTAAGGCTTTCGTCATGTTTGGTTGTTCAATCTGTATTTGGATAATTGTCTCCAATGGATTGATATATGTGTTTTGGTATGTAATTAATTAACATTTTCTTTATTATAAGTGTATTAAATAGCTAGACTTAAATAAAATGAGTAAATATTTTGTGTCAGTAGTACTGTAATGGATTATTTATATCGATTAAATATTTGATATTTTTTTCGCATTTTTCTCCGCTTCCAGTTTGTCAATTGTGCTAATTTTTGGTTTGTGCTAAATTGAATAAGAAACAACAAAAAAGACATTTTTTTTAAACCATATCCCAACTTTTTACAATTGGGCCCATGATATTCTGTCTCCTTTATAGTATTCACAAATATAAATTATTCCTAGTAGCTATAATTACAAGCACCGTATTAGTTTATTATTTTAACAAATGACACGAAAAAAACGAATATATGACCTGATATTATTAATTGCAAGAAAATTTTATCATAATTGACAGATGTCCAGGAAAAACTTGTAGAAATTTAGAAAAAAGAAATGCTTTAACATATCTTTTTCAAAATACCTACACTATATATTATCTATCTATATCTATATATATAAAAGGACTTGTCCTCACTGACTGAGGTAAGACGCACGCACAGCCGTAACCGCTGTGCGTAGAAACGTGGAATTTGGACAGATGTTTACTTTTGTAATCTGGACATCTACTAAGAAAGGATTTTGAAAAATTTTAATTCTAAAGGGGTGAAATAGGGGTTGAAAGTTTGTATGAAAAAAAATTTAAATCGGCACCGATTCTTATAAAATTTTAAATTCAGACTCTTAAAAGTATTTAATTGAACACATATTTCAAGGGTGCAAATAACGGGTTGAAAGTTTGTATGGAAAATCTTTAAAACGCCACCGATTATTATAAAATTTTAAATTTAGACTCCTAAAAATATTTAATTGAACATGTGTTTCATGATTTTCTAGAATTTACCCCCTAAGGCTGCAAATAAGGGGTTGAAAGTTTGTATGGAAAAATCATTAAATCGCCACCGATTTTTATAAAATTTGAAATTAAGACTCTTAAAAATATTTCATTGAACACATGTTTCGTGGTTTATTAGAATTCACCCTTAATTACGCAAGCGAAGCTGCGCGCGTCCGCTTGTATACAATAAAAACAGTGTATTAAGTGTTCCACACATAATATCTAAGAAAACGTGACTGTGCAAAAATATAATTCACAATTAGAATTAAAACACGTATTTTCATTTTAAATGTCATGTCATTAACCACACTCCAAATCACTTACAAGTTTCATATCGAATTGCTGCTTGAAATTATAAATTTATAAAATACTATATTTATACTAATATATATTTATACTTCAATAAGTAACAACATATGTCTAATACTTCAAAACTTGCTTAACTTTCTTAAGCTAACATTTATTAACTTTATCGATTAAGCGTAATGTAATTTTATTGACAACCAACTAGTTAACTGAAACTTATTTCAGTCATAATAAAAATTATATTAGACTAGACTATATAAAGGTTTATTTAGGTTTCATGTAACCAGCATATAGCAGTAGGGTAGGCCGAGGGAACCTAGTGTTTAGACATTATTTTCCACTCATCACCCAATTTTGAAAATATTGCTAGAGTAATATTAATATCGCGTTTTGTCTTGCTACCTGGACTTAGGAAAGAGCAATATTTTTTTGTGCTGAGTATGAATTCAACTCGCAACCCTCGTATTTAAAGTTAGATGATTTCTAGATATGATATCCATCATATAATTCTATACTAATATACCAATTAGCCGTAGAATTTATTTGATTGAACGCGTTGATCTCACAAATTGCTAGTTAGAAAAAAAACCTACTTTATTTACCTGTGCTCCGAGCTACTTGCTTTATACAAAGCGTACCATATATCGAACACAACTAGCAGTAATTTCCATGTAACGCCGACACGTATAAAGCCGCGACTAATAGCTACTAGTAATATAAACATAAACACTTGCCCAGCTCCTGGTCTCAATGGCGACATAGACCAACATGACCACGAGGCAGCACGTCATGTTGCTGAGGCCGAAGCTCCATATGTCGATGTCAGTGTCCCAGTAGGCGGCCGCCGTCGTGAAGAAGATGACCACGCTGATGTAGACCGACTCCGCGAGCACCAGCCAGTACGAGTGGGCGCGGTAGGCGCGGCCCAGCCGGCTGGTTGAGTACAATCCGGGCCGGTCAGTTAGTAGTGAGGCTGGCGCTACGCGGTCGTAGGCGCCTAGGATAAATATTACATAATTAATATACAATACAGACATATCATGGCCGCCTTAAAGTTAGGCTTTTTGAGTTAATTTGAGCATTGTATACTCACGAAAAAAAAACGTTAAATTATATCACCCGTTCATCTACAGATAAGTTTAGGCAGCTACAACTCATTAACCATAATTTAGCCTTGCAATAAGAGCAGAAAGTAGAAAAGATAGAATTTGGCAAATAATTAGCTAACCAATGATTTTATGTCGTAAAGTAATAAAATTTAATAAATAGATGATTGCAGGATAATCCTGTTAATAATTATTATTTTTAAATGATAGCTACAAATAATAACTGCGAATGAGTTTATTGATATGTATAATCTATTTGGAAAAATTAATGTTGAAATGTTATTTAAACGTGATGGTTTGATTTCCATTTGGGTGAATATTTTTTTTTATTTTCTTCGAAACATTCGTAACATTGAGTTCTGCCACTCAATAGACAATCGAAAATTAGGCCATGCATAGTGAAGTGTCTTAAGAAATGGTTCCCTTGCTTTATGCGGGATAGAGAGCGAAAAAATAACTAAAAAAACTAACCGATAACAATAGGCGGAAATGCAGTAAAAGCGAGGTTGTACGCCATCAGATGCAGCTGATCGATCATCACCGACGAGGAAAACCCGCAGAACAGCTGGTACCAGAACACGATGAACACGAACGTCTGCGAAATAGTTTTTAATGTGGTTTTATTCTATTTACTTATATTATAAGGCTGAAGAGTTTGTTTTGCTTGAACGCACGAATGGCAGAAACTATTTTTTTGAATTACTAAATTGTTTTCGTGTTCATTAGTCGATTTGTCGAAACAGGCCAAGGGTAATACATGACGTTTATCATTTTCATATAATGTACTGTACTACTGTGAACTTAGATTGTGTAAACGTCACTTAGGATAGCGTGTCATGTGCCATACGCTTTTGGTTATTTTCATTTTCCCACTAGGGCAAAGTCGTTGATAAAAGCTACTTATATATAAATAAATATGTATTTTTTTCTCATATCCAGTGTTTTGTTAAAGTTTATCTGTCCATTATTGCAAATAACCAATACAAATAATGATTATTATTATTGATGAATTCGGAACTCATTCAAAAATAGGTATATACATATAAATATTCCCGCAAACGAGATTGTACCTACAACCATCGCATAACAATAATAAATATACTAACGGCATTTTTGAGGAAGAAGTACAGTATCATGCGGGCAAGACGGTCGTAGCACCAATGACCATGTACCAGAAGTAATCTCTCGATGAATTTGAAGCGTGAAAGAGCGAAATCTGACGCCATTACTGCTTGCCGCCCTTCCTGTCCCGACAGACCTGTAAAAATATTACAGATTTGTTATTCTGTTTTCATTTTCACGTAGTATTCCGCATTTAGGAGGTAGGTAGAAAAAAAATACTTTCAACGCACAATATTCTTAGCCTTCCGGCTGTATTCGTAGCATTGAGTAATAGTCGATGGAGCACAATGTTCAATAAGGATACACAAGCGTGTGATTATAAACGCGACAGGGAGGAAATATTTAATATTTTTGTTTCTTCGCTCTGGTGTCAAGGTAAAAGCGCGGCGTTGAGTTCCACCAATCAACACGCTATGCCTCCAGAATTCGGCGGAAAGTGGGGAGTGAAATGTCTTACTACAAGGCCTCCTCTGCCTACCCTCCCTCCCTGTGTAAAGCTGATTTAATTTTGATTTGAATAGTAACAAATTTTGGACATATAGATCAGTTCAGTTTTTTTTTCTTTTTACGATTACTTAACGACATAAACGACAAACAAATATGCTTTCTAACCGACTCCTACATCCGCTGTCTGTATCATGGACACGTCATTGGCGCCGTCACCAATAGCCAACGTTGTTACTCCTAATTCCTCCTTAACTGCCTGAAATCAATATAAATAAAATTGAATAATAATAAAAAAAATATCAAATTTCCTAATAGTTACATACCATAGACTCAAAATATAGAAAAGTAAATTAAAAATTCACTTTGTATTATTGTTGTTATGTATAATTTGTGCAGTATGTATGCATATGCATTGAGTTACGTCATTATTATTTATTACACGAATCACTAGCGAGAGTAGACGTGTTGGTAATATGTCTATTGAATGACTGTCTACTTTATATACCTTCACTGCTTCTCAGATTACGAATTCAGCGTGTTAGACGCGGGACATAGCGTACCTTGACAATGTAAGCCTTCTGCAGCGGCGTAGCCCTGCAGCACAGCACGGCGGAGCAGCGCTTGGCCAGCGACAAGAAGGGCGCCACGAGGCCGGAGCGCCGGTCCAGGATGTACGTGAGCGTGCGCCCATCTACCACCAGCGCCGCGCCCGCACCGCCCAGCGCGCCCGAGCCCAGCTCCAGGTACGACTTGATTGTGGACTCTGCATGCTCCTGTAAGTTATTCAATTATTATTACTGAGTAATATTTCCACATATAGCAGAATTAAGTTATTAAGTGCACTTAACTGCACCTTCCGCCCGACCTCCGCATAATAATTGCATATTGTGTGTAAAACATCATGGCCGTGCTTTGGTGTTTTGTATTAATTTAATATGTTACCCTATATCTACTGTTATACCTACTGTAATAGTATTATTTAATAAACCAAGAACGTATTTGAATAGGCTATAATGAAAAATAAATAGAACTCCGTAAACTTTATATTTCTATATTCTTATAAAAACTAAATAAATAACTAATCACAAAACAAACATCAACAACATTATAACAAAAACAACACTAACCTTATCCCTCGACATGAGATGCAACAGCCTATCGCTTTGAGAGAACAGAGAAGCAGAATAGGCAATATTAATGGCAGTCTCCGGCTTGTCTCCGGTCAGCACCCACACCACGATGCCGGCGTCGAGCAGGGCGCGCACGGTGCGCGGGACCGCCTCTTGTAAGCGGTCCTCTACGCCTGTGGCGCCTACTAGCGTTAGTGCGCTTTCGAGACGGGCTAGGGACTCTCGAATGCGTTTTTCTCTACCTATTTTAAAAGAAATTTGGTCATTACATAGAGATACATATTTAAAATATAAACATATATTATAAGTATATATGCTTGGATTTATGGATTTGCATAATATTCTAACTGCACAATTTCAAATATGGAAAGGAGAAATGAATTTACAGATAGACGCCATTGAGTTATAATGGCCACAATTATAAATATATGCATACATACATTACTGTTTAAAATTAAAAAGGTACCTATTATTTACTTAAATAATTTATTGAGACTAGTCTTAATATTTGTTTTGTTTTAAAACAATATATATTTTTCATTTTAAAATCATTTAAAGATTTAAACCACAAAAACACAAAAGCCCATTTAATTTAGATTTGTTGCAGTGACTGGTGTATATGCATACCACATAAAAATAAATCACATAATCGTGACTTATGAGAATTGCAAAATATATTATGAAAAAAATAAAAAACAAAGTCCTCAGTGGTTTACGAATGGACATTTACTTATTATTTACTAGCGACCCTCTTGCGGCTTCGCCCGCTTTTACTACTGGATTATTCATATAATGTATGTTTGCAAAACACTTAAGATAATGTGAAGATTAATTAAACCCTAATGCAACCCGCATTTTCGTAGTTTCAATAAGGATTTTTCAATTGTTTTACACAGCAAGGA